>ML853197.1:15008-26365 GCA_009831015.1 Picea engelmannii | reverse complement strand
CTCCTATGCATGGAAAATTTTAGAGTTAGGGTTAAAGGTTTATGATCAGAGTCGGGCTCATGGTCATTTAAAAGGTCAAAAGTTGTTATTTGGTTAGAAACAGGGATATCAGATATCACATAATCTACAACACTACTACCTAGTCCATGAATAAAGGTCATTTGGTTGGAGTTTGGCCACTTCATTACTCCATTGCAAATTATTAAGTCTTGAGAGCTACAGAGCTTGACCAAACTCAGTACCAAACAAATTCTCAATTAGGTCTTGAGAGTTTCTTTTGTAGCTATTAGATAAAACAAGGTCCTCATCTAGCCATAGAGGATTTCCATTTTCCATTTATTTTATTTTAATGTAATTTTTTTATTAAATTCGAAGTGAAATTTTAAGAAAGTTTTTTATTGGGAATTAGTTAATTATTTTATTTTTTGGATTTATTTTGATTATATATTTAAATTTTAATTATGACTTTATTGATTTTAATTATATATAAATTAAAAAAATAAAATAGTAAAATATTAATATTTTATTATTTTTTTGAAAAGACAATTTATTATATAAAAGTTATTTTATATATATCCGGAGTTAATGGTTGTATATAAATTTAAAAAGTAAAATAGTAAAATATTAATATTTTATTATTTTTTCAAAAGACAATTTACTATATAGAAGTTGTTTAATGATATATCCATTATATAAACTTATTTATATGGGAAAATATTTAAATTAAAATGTAAAAAAATTGAAAAAAAATATGATAAATAAAAAAAATATAAATTGTGTTGACCATCAAAATTTGAAGATCGATAATTCGTTTCAATTTCCTGTTATATATTCTAAATAAATAAATAAAATTTTCTTTAATGATAAATAAATAAAATATAAATTGTGTTCACCATCAAAAAAATCTGAAGATAGATAATTCGTTTCAATTTCCTGTTATATATTCAAATACAACATCACATATTTTGATATTAATGATAAATAAATAAAATATAAACTTTATAAACTTTAGTTTAAATAAAATTTAAACTGTATAAATTGTGTTCACCATCAAAATGTGAAGATCGATAATTCGTTTCAATTTCCTGTTATATATTCTAATACAACATCACATATTTTGGTATTAATTAGGGGAATATTTTATTGATTTTGGTTATATATAAATTTAAAAAGTAAAAAAGTAAAATATTAATATTTTATTATTTTTTGAAAAGACAATTTATTATATAAAAGTTGTTTCATATATATCCAAAATTAATGGTTGTATATAAATTTAAAAAGTAAAATAGTAAAATATTGATATTTTATTATTTTCTTGAAAAAACAATTTACTATATAGAAGTTGTTTCATATATCTCCAGAATTAATGGTTGTATATAAATTTGAAAAGAAAAATAGTAAAATATTAATATTTTATTTTTTTCTTGAAAAGACAATTTACTATATAGAAGTTGTTTTATGATATATCCAGAATTAATATAAACTTATTTATATGAAAAAATATTTAAATTAGAATATAAAAAAATTGAAAAACAAATATGATAACCCAACCTATAAACTTTCTGCATTGATAAATAAATAAAATATAAATTATGTGCACCATCAAAATCTGAAGATCTGTAATTCGTTTCAATTTCCTGTTATATATTCTAATACAACATCACATATTTTGGCATTAATTAGGGGAATATTTTGTTGGTTAATTAAATTATCATGAAATTCATTCTTTAAAAAAAAAACATTAATGCAAACAGTAAAACAAGTATTTATATATAAATGCCACAAAGGAGATTCTCCATCTTCATGCTGTCTTTTTTTTTTTTTTTGACTTTTTGAAAGCTATCAAGATAAGTTGTTTTGTACATTATTTATACATATAATATAAAATAAAATAATTGAAATAATAATATTAAAAAATGATTTAAAAAAAATCATCTTTAATAATTTTTAATTTAAAACAAATATTTAATTAATTTAAAATTATGTTATTATGTATAATATATCTACTATTATTATGCATGATATATTTATTATTAAATTACTTAAATCTTAATGATGATGATGATAAAGAAGAAGAACTTTCATTGAGACCAAGATTGATTTATAGAACCCTAAAAAAGGTAAGAAATTACTTAGATTTCTTTATAATGTTAATTTCATGCTAAAAAATCACGAGGAGATCTAATCTGCAATATATTTTGAAAATGAGATCTAATTTGGATATACTTAGGGAAAAGAAAGTGTTTTTCATCTTAAACCTTCTTGTTGTCACAAAGGTGACATATTCTTTCATGCCATGGTGCTTAGGGGATGATCATGAGAATTAATTCTAATTTTAGTAATATTGATTCTTTTTTTAACACTACATTTGATCTTCAAGATTAGGGTTAACCACCTCCTTATAATATCTTATTTTTCTTATATCTTCTAATTCTTTATCCCACTATAGATTTTCCTTAAATTTAACTTGAATACTTAGATTTATTATTCTTCAAAATCTTCATAACTTTTATGTCTACTTTCTATCCATTCATATGCAAATTATGTTGATTTTAATTATTTTTTCATTTTATTGATTAAAAACTAAGAAACATTATTATATGATCTGAAAATTAAATATATATTATAAAAAAATTAAAAAATTAAAATTTTAATTTTATATATATATATATATATATATATATATTTTAATAAAAATATTAAAAAAAATAAAAATAAAAATTAACATATATCTTTAAAAATATAAAAATCAAACATAAACAATACCAACTTCAAAATTCAATAAAAACAAGATTTCACTAGTTATTATTTTTTCATCTTTCATCATGCTTTCTTCATTCTTAGAGTGGATTGTTATTCTAAGTGCGTCACATGGAACTGGAAGACATTTTTCTTTTCACTTACTTGTAGTTTTCCTCTTTATTATTAATGATTAATTATAATGATTATAAAATATATACATCATAATATCTTATAGTTATTGGTTCAAAATAATATTAAAATAATATTACAGTTCATAAAAATAAAATCATTAATAATTATGGTGTTGTTTATTGTATTTTAAAATTAAAATTCAATTTTATGATAGAAATTAAAAGAAATTATTCTTGGTTAAATGGGATGATTCAAAGAAAACATCAATTCCATGATAAAGACATTAAAAGAAATTATTGTCAAGGTTAAATGGGATGATCTATCTTTGAATATACCTATTAAAAATATATTTTATCAAATTATAGAATATAAATTTATTTAAAATTGATGTGTTAACAAAGTGATACTTATTTATAAAGGTGATGATTTAAAAAAAAAACCATCACCCGATACAAAGTGATGTTAACATGACCTCATTACTCTAATCAAGAAAAATCATAATTAATATATATGTCTTTGAAACTTAGGCAAAGACATCCAACCTTGATGTTCTGTACAAACCATGAAGTTTTTCGTCTAAAACAATAGATTTTTTTTTTAAATATTAATAATGAGTTAATCAATATTAATAAATATTAATTATTTTTATTATACATTAATAACTAAATTATCATAAATTTTACCACTTTAGAAAAATCATAGCAAGCAGCAGTAGATCAACGCTTCTTGTGGGAGAGGAGGTAGGCGGGGTCCTTGTCTTCCCCTAAAACCCTACGTAGAAAACCTCCAACAGCCCCCACCCAATTGAAGTGATTGCTGTCGCTTTCAACCACCCGGAAAGAAACTCTGCCGAACTGCGTGAGGGGAAGGAACAACCTTTCCCGAACGGACAGACAGTGAGGATTAATTTTTTTTTAATTAATTAAATTAATAAAAGATATTTAAAAATATAAAAATTAAATCATATCATTAATCTTCATATAATTATTTTTAATATAATCTTGAAAATAACAATTAAAATTATTATATTTTTAATAATTTTAATTTTCTAATAATATTTTCATTTTTAGGTTACAACTTACAATTAAAGTTTTTTTTTTTTTTTTCAAAAAGACAAATATCTTATATTAGTAAATATAATAAGTATGTTCCCAAAAAGACATTACATCTTGAAGAAGTTTATGGCTCTTTCTCGACATCAACAACAACAGTAATACATATCTAACCAACTATATACAACAAATTTCCCCATAAGGTTTATACCTTAATTACATATTTGGTTAAAAAATTAAAAATAAAAGAGTAACTAGACTTTATGAGTGAGCAAAAGATATCCAAAAGAGTCATTCTCCTTTGTACAAGTATTCTTTAACTAGTAGTGACTCTTTCATATGTCAGTGTGTGTCCATTTATAATTTTTGAGAAAAAAACACCTTCCTCATCTAACTGTAAAGCTTTCTTGGATAGTAGATGTGATGTGCTTTGAGCTGAAGAAATCTTCCACTCAGCCTTCTGATTGTTTATAGAGGTATAGATATCTTATTTACTCTTGTTATTTGAACCTTTTAAGAGGACATACATATTCTTAATCCTTAAACCTACTCAAACCTTTTATTGTTTTTTATTATTCTAATGTCAGAAAATTTCTCCCAAACCACCTTACCAGCTTTACCCCCCAAAAAAATAAAAAAAAACTTTACCAAAACCACCTTAAAAACCTTGCAAAAACAAACATAAAAAGAGTTATTCTAATTCAAAGACCCAAAATGGAAAGAGAGTTGCTCGAATTTAAAGATTCAAAAACATAAAGAGAGTTAGTCGAATTCAAAGATGGAGAGAATAATTTATACCCAAAATAGAGAGACTTATTCGAATTCAAAAACCCTAAATAAAAATAGAGAGAATTACTTGAATACAAAAACCCAAAATAGAGAGAGGGTTGGTATAATTCAAAGACCCCAAAATAAAGAGTTATTAGAATTCAGAGAACCAAAATAGAGACAATAATTTATACCCAAAATAGAGAGTTACTCGAATTCAAAGACCCAAAATGGAAATAGAGAAAGAGTTACTCGAATTCAAAGACCCAAAATGATGCGATTCAAAATTCAAAAAGGATTTAGAAAACCTAAATAGCATTTAGTTCAACTTATACCATGCCAGGTTCTCTGGCTGGTGGGGCAATGCCAATGTTCGGATGCCGCTCTAGCACTTCCATGAGTCCTCTATATTTCCCAACTGTGTAAACTGTTGTGAGCAACTTACTTTGCTGAAAATCTTGAGCCCGTTTCACGTAGTTGTCCAGTAATGTGCCCCTCACCTTTTGTATGCAAGCACCAATAACGTCTTCTAATGCGCTCTATAACTCATTTATCAGTTGCGTAAAATTACCGGATGTGCAATCTATGCTCTTGCACAATTTGTATAAGGCATTCCCTGCAGCTGCCTTCTTCCAATCTAGAGAGTCATGTCCATGGATGATCACCTCACCGTTTATTTCACTCTCTTCTGCGAGATCTTTGATTGCAGCCGCTACCTCTTCCATGGTTATAGCAGGAGCTTTATCTGCACTTCTTTCCGGCAATGTTTTGAATAGACTATCTGCAACTTTACTCAGCAAGTTATCTGTTTCAGGATCAGACTCCTCAACCAAATCCATCAGTGTGCCTGCCTCACAGTATGCTTTTACAGATTCTTCTCCACATTGAGGAGATAGCCGAACGATTATATTGATCAATGACACTGCGGTTAGCTTCCAAGACGGTTTGTTGGCGTATATAAAATTCCTTTCCACATCTAAGGCAGGGCCCGGATCTCGTTCGCACAAGAACTTCAAACCTGTTTGATGTTGCGCAGTCTCGAGATCCAAACAACTTATACCCACATATCCCGACGACTTATATTTTCTCAGAAACCCGACTAGGGTATCACAGTTTTTTCCATCCATGTTTCTTTCAATCATAAGTTCCATCGCTTTCCTAATTGAATTTCTATTCATTGCAAACAAGGTCCTGGAAGTCTCCCATAAAATGTGCACGTTTTCAAAAATTGTTTCGTCTTCTGAAATATCTTCCGCCATTACTTTTTCATGCTTTAATAATAACCTGACTCTAAGGTTATTGTGGAAGATAAGCTATGAGAGGAAAAAACATCCTTTACTAAAGAACACCACAAGAAACTGCAGCCAAAACACACATCGTAGCAATATTCATGTTTGATGCAGCTCAAGGATATGCCTTGTCCAAAAGTCTTCTACTACGAAAGAGCTACGCCAGCTCTCCTCCTTCCGCCATCGCCATCTTCCATAGTAAACTACAGAGATAAGCCATCTCCAACTGATGATTGCCCATCCTATTAGGATGAATACTACTTCCAGGATAGTTGTGATGAATTTCAACCAAGAACTGGCAGGGCCAAATAGGATTACAATTGGACCCTGGACAAGCCATGCAATAATTGAACTTAAAATGCAAATTGTGATTGCCAGTGCAGTTGATGAGGCTAAAACTGATCTGGCTATGATGTGCTCAGGATAACATGCGTGGGAAATGATCAACGATTTGAGTACTTGATGTTCTACTGTCGACCATGAATATTCTGCACGATTTGATTGCACTGCTAGAATTTTGGGAATTTTTTTACGGATTATAGTCCTGATGCTTTTATTGGAAATAATAGCAGAGCTGAGAAGGAGAATCAGCCATACTAGCGATATCGATATTATGACACCAGATACAATGAACGAAGCCTTGGTGACCGCCTTGGCATATGGCCAGAAATAGAAGTAATTTGTGACAAGATATAACCCGAAATCTGAGAAACGTCGATGAATGTTGAATAAATCGAAAGAAATGTGTATGAAGATACTCAATGCCAGGGCAACTAATTTACCCCATGAATCTTTCGATCCAGGACTAGCCATTCCTGGCAGTAGATAAGCTACTAACACACACAACATTACTCTACTACTATGTATCATGAACAAGTTATTTTTAACATCCTCACCATTCAATGGTTGTGGATTATCCAAGATTTGTTTGAGTAAAATAGTCTGGCCATTGAGTAAATTCATAACTTGAATGGTAAGCGCTGTGAGGGATTTCCACCAAAGAGGGATATATATTTCTCTATTGATTTAATTCTTGGAGCTTCCCCAATGTCCAAAAATCCCTATAGAAAAAACACATTGGAGCTAAAAGAATTGCAAATGCATCTAGAAGAGTTGTTGAAGAAGGGATACATATACCCAAAGTGTTTCTCCTCAGGGAGCCCTAGTTATTTTTGTTAAGAAAAAAAGATGGAACATTGAGGTTATGTATTGACTTTAAATAGTTGAACAAGGTTACAGTCAAGAAAACATATCATTTTCTAAGGATTGGTGATCTTTTCGATCAACTGAAGGGAGAAAATATATTTTCCAAGATTGACTTGAGGTTAGGCTATCATCAAGTTAGAATCAAAGAAGAATATATTAGAAGAACAACCTTTAGGAAAAGGTATGGACACTATGAATTTGTAGCAGTTCCTTTTGGGTTGACAAATGAACCCGCTACATTTATGTGTCTAATTAATGGGGTGTTCAAATATTTCTTGGACAAGTTTGTCATTATATTCTTGGATGATATTCTTATCTATTCCAAGAGAGAGGAGGAGTGTGGAAAACATTTTTGAATGGTGCTACAAGTGTTGAGAGAGCACCAATTGTATGCCAAATTGGGTAAATTCACTGTTTATTAAAATCAGATCCATTATTTGGGTCACATTGTTTCCGAAGATGGAATAGTAGTGGATCCAAAAAAAATTGAAGAAATCAAAAGTTGGTCAGCACCAATAATCATTTCAGATTTTAGATCGCCTATTGTTCTAGCTGGTTACTACAAGATATTCATTGTGGGATTCTCCAAGATTTCACACCCAATAATATCTTTGCAAAAGAAAGGAGTAAAATTTGAATTGAGTGCCAAGTGTGAAGAAAATTTCCATCACTTAAAGGATTCACTAACTAGTGCACTTATTTTAGAAGTTGTATATCCAAATGAGGATTTTGTTGTGTGCACAGAKGCATGCAAGGAAGGGATCGATGGAKTCGTTACACAAAATGRACATGYAATTTTCTACGAGTCTAGAAAATTGAAGGGGCATGAAATAAATYATTCCACACRTRACTTAGCMTTGGCATCCATAGTACATGATTTAAGGAGGTCGAGGCATTACCTCATGGACACAAAATTTGAATTAAGGACAAACCATAGTGGTTTGAAATACTTTTTTGAACAATTAACACTAAATGTTAGACAAACTCGATGGCTGGAATTTATTAGTAAATATGAGTTTGACATCAAACAAATAAAGGGAAAAGACAACATGGTGGTTGATACAATCAACATAAGGGTGCATAAAATGCATGCTACAAGCATTAGTATGTACATGACAAATTTAAAAGATAGAATTCCATAGGTTGTAACAATAGACCGACATTATGTGTAAGTTAAAGAAAGCTTGYAGCAGAATAATGTACAACATAAATATAAGGATTACAAGCTAGAAGAGTATGGAATCCTATTATTCTGAAATAGAGTTTATGTTCCTAATTTTTGGGAATTGAGAAATTTTGTTTTAAAGGAGATGCACAATGTGCCATATGCTAGACATATAGGATACCAAAAAATTCTTACAGTTGTAAGAGGGAAATAATTTTGGCCTGGTATGGAGAGAGATGCCACTGATTGTTTGGCTAGATGCATGGAATTTCAGAAGGTAAAGGTTGAGCATAGACATCCAGCAACATTGGTGCAACCATTGTCCATTCCTAAATGGAAATGGGAAGTTGTTACTATCGATTTCATTACCAAATTGCATAGGACAACAAGGAAACATGATTCCATCATGATAGTGGTGGAGATGCTTACAAAGGATGCACATTTCATTCATGTAAAAGTAACTCATAAAGAAACCAATATTGTATAAATTTATATTAAATAAATTGTTAGGCTACATGGTTAAGGAAATAACGTCGGATCGAGATCCCAAGTTCACTTCCAATTTTTGGAAAGGGTTGTTTAAAGGATTTGGGACCAATTTAAATTTTAGTACAACATATCACCCAGACACAGATGCACAGTTTCTGAAGGCCTTTCATAATAAAAATTAATTCCAAAACCATAGAAATAAAAAAACTAGCCCTAGGAGATGAACGCCAAAATTCATGTGGGCCCCGTTGGGGTAAGTTAGTACATAAACTTCCTAGGGTCGTAACTTTTTCATACGATCTCCATTTTAGGCGTGTGATAGCCCGTTGGAAAGGTATTTTAGAGAGCTACACATTAGGCCATCACAATTTGACTCTATCTACAGTTTAACTATGTCAATCCAAGAAAACACTGTTTAGGACCCCAAAACGACCTTGGAAGTATAGAAAGATGTATTGACGTGAAAATTTATAAAATAATCCAATTGGAATAGGTGGGAGGACACCATTATACACTTGGATTCTGTGTAGGGATTCATTAAAACACCATAAATGAATAACCCACAATTACGAAGAAATGTTCCCATTACAGAGAAACGTGTTGAACTGAAAATTATCAAGATGAGTCAGTTGGAATTTGGAACATGTGGGTGTCCACCAATATCCACCTAGATCAGACCTCCCCCCTTAGTAAGTAATGGTATCCATTGTGTTGAGTGCCTGACGAAGAGAGGAAATTGTTTGTTGAATCTGAACCTTGGTGAGTTGCGTGCCTTGCTGGAGAAGTTTCTCTGCTTGGTCTGTGGAAGGTTGTCACAAACCTACTGTTGGTGGGGTTGAATCTGTTCCACCAACCTATTGTCTATGGGCTTGATGGGGCATTTTGTGGGAACCATCGTAGGTGAAGAACCGATATCTTATTTATATTCTTCAATCTTATTCTGTTGGATAGAAGGTATTGAGGTTGCACTGGTTGCAGTGGACTTCTATACATCCTTTGAACAGACTGTGAAGAGGTTGAATTTTACAGTATCAAAGATTACCTTGCGACACTATTTTGGTGGAACAATAGTCAGAACTACCTCTGGTATCCTATAGAACTGACCCCCCAGACTAATAATGACACTACGGGGTTGAGACTCATAAACAACATGACATTTCCATATATATGGTTGGCCCAAAACAACATCATAGATATCAAGAGGGGAAACATCACACACTACCTCATCCTTGAAGGGTTGGATGCCATAGGTCAGGTGGCACTACTGGCTGGCACAAAGATACCGTCCTCGATGAAGCCACCCGATGTTGTATGGTTGCAGGTGTGGTGTTTTTGATAACCCCAATTGTTTGATGACCTCAGTTGAGATGAGGTTCTTTTGGCTACCACTATAAAAAATGAAATGCAACAGGTTCCCCTTCATCGATATCTATGAATGGAGGAGGCACTCCCCCTCTTCAAGATCTACTGGTTCTTCTGGTTGAATTGTTGTAATCACGACAATAGTAGTGGGTTCTGCGTCGATGATCTATTTTTTTTCATTATTTTTTGGATCAGATTCTGAATCAAGGTTCAGCTCCTTGTATTTGACCTAGGCCAACAATGACTGTTTTGAGAGACATTCATCAGTGTTGTGTCAAGGTCTTTTGTGGAATTCACACCACTTCCCAATGTCATTCTTCGTCTTTCCTTTACCCTTATTTTTCTATGTCTTGGACTGGTTTTTGGGAGGTTGTTGGTTAGGGTCATATTTATCATGCTTTGGTTGTTGCGTATTTGCAAACCCGAACTCCCATTTGTTCTCGTGCCTAAATTTCGGCTCAATTTGAAAACATATTGATAAGAAGCTCCCAATGATGAGATGTTTAGGAAATCCATTTCGGTTTGGATGTACCTGTGAAAAGCCTAAGGATATTTCAAAACCATATGCCACTCAGAGTCTTTGATACCCAACTTGGTGTGCAAGGTATGGAAAGTATTTGTGAACTCTGACATTGTTTGTCTCTTCTCTTTCTGTAGTGTGGTCCATCTCATGTACTGGTCTTCATAGATATCAACTGAGTAATATTGTTCCTTGATCACATCCACAAAAAAATCCCAAGTGGGTTCGGCCCCATATATTCCAGATTCTGTGGAAATTTTCTCCCAGTAAGTTTCCCACCAATGTTTGACATGGGGGAGATCTTTTAGGAGTCAGAAGGTTATCTTTTCCCTATCGAAAAAATTGTGAACATAGAAATAACCTTCTAGAAGATTCAACCATTTTTCTAAGGCATCCACATCTATCTGACCTTCAAATACGAGAATATAAAAATTAACTTGTACCTTGAAGGGAGAAGTTCCTCCAAAGTGGTCGCTCGATGAATATGTGCATGTTGCTATCAGAAGGCATTGAAGGATGTGGGAAAAGTTATCCATCATTTCGTCCCTCTGTCGTGTAAGAGATTGCTCAAGCAATAGGTTAATAGAATTTTCTTCTCTGTTGTTTTTCTTTTCTTCCACCATGGAGGGTTT
>ML853197.1:0-14958 GCA_009831015.1 Picea engelmannii | reverse complement strand
TTTCCAAAAACACAGAAATACAACAATACATGATTTCTATTAATGAAATAAATGTATAGATATTGTAAAAATACAGAGTGTAATACTTGCTAGAATGGTGACAACTTTATCTTTGAGAAGAGATGTGACAGCTACGCTTATTTGCAAGAACATGATTACAATGACGTTCTGAAGGCCTTTTTATAATAAACATGAATTCCAAAACCCTAGACATCCAAAAACCTAACCTGTTATAGCGAGATTTGTCTCACCATTGCTATCTTGCACAGAGGGCCTTTTTCCATTTCCTTGTGCAGATTTGTAATCCTTTTTGATAAATCCAGAGCCAAAAATATACATTTTTTCACATATACACTCCCTATCAGTTATGCAAGATGCGTATATGCTAGTTGCTCCACTACAACCCACGTACATCAGGATTTATCCCAGAAAATACAAAAATGAAGTCGGGTTTCCATGTCACGACAAAAGATCTCTGATCCTTGTCCTTCCACATACTGGAAACATTCCGAGTCGGCCCTTCAGTTGCATTCTAAAGGCTATAAAAGAACAATTTCAAGCTATGGAAAAGCAGAGAAAGTATTCAACTTTGAGAGCAAAGTTACTCTGGAGATATTTCTTCATATTGAGTCTGCATCCCTTTGTCCCTCAAGTCTGAACACAGTGTTCAACCCCCAAGCTATTTCCCTATCGTTGAGAGAACCTCATTGACTCTCTCTTGTGAGCTTGCCTTTGGTGGAGGATTGAAGTGGTGGAGGCCCAGTTGGAATGAACTTGGTTTCTTGGTTTTGAACTGTGCCAACACAGAAGTCTGTAATGTTGTTACTTCTACTGATCAATTATGAATAGAAATACTCATTTCCCGTCCTATTGGTATATTGCAAATGTATTATTATTATCCATGGGCATGTTTGTAATGTTTATTGATGGATTATGCTATCTAATGTTCTAACCCCTTTATATCATCACTATATACTTTCTCTGCTTGTTTGCTAAGAACTTATTGTAGGTATAAAGATTTGGGTCGAAGTGCTCAATGGTGGAACACCATCAAACGTTGGATTGAGGTAGGACTCTTTCTTATCTTGCACATTAGTTTATATAGCATATGTTGGAATTGAGTTGATTTCTGTAGTCATACCTTTCTGTTGTGGTTTAACCTTGGCCATAGAGAGTTTTTCCCTCGTAACAGAATTGACGACTCCACTGGGGAGAGATCTTCCTTCTAAGGGTTGAAGTAATTTTCCTTCCTACATTGTTCTTTTTTCCTTTGTGTTTCTTGTTGTATCACTACTTGACAGATTTTGTTCACTCTGGGTCTGAGTTTTCATCCTTCTTTCCTTTTCCTGGCCTTGTTTTAAAGTATATACGCTCCTTTTTCCCAGGCAATCGTGTATACCACTTCCCTTTGCTTGTTTTCATGGTTTAGTGATTGCTGGGTGAGTTTTGGGGATTGTTGAGTCTTCTTAGGCCTTTGTAGTTCCCGTTGAGTTTCTCTAGGTTGACAGGAAACCTGTTGGGAGTTGAATTTTTGGGCGTAGTCTTTCTCTTTGTTTTTCATCCTTATTGTCCTTGAACCCTGGGTTGTTTTCTTGACTGCTTGGTATTTAGCTTGAGTTATTTCATTTATACACAATAGAATTTATATATTAGGTTGCTTTACAATCCATGCATTTTCTCTTTAATATATTGAAAATACAAAAAAATAGGCATTTTTCATTGGTTAACATTTTTGTCTTTGAGCTTTTATCATTAGCTTAGTTCATTTAGCAAAAGATTTCATTTTACTTTTCACCTTTGGTGCTCATCGAATTCTATGAACCATGATTCTATTAGATTACGATTATTTCAATGCACTTTCATTGGAGTTGCATCAGAATGGCACATTGAACTACCTAAGGGGACATATGGGTCATTTCATCAGTTGGTGCTAGCCTTTCTCAACCACTTTCAACTACCCATTCGTTACGATGTTGGCCTCGAACTTTTGTCTACTTTACGCTAGGGTACTGACACTCACATCTCAGACCATATACAGGAATGGCATATGCAAAAATGGTTGATTAAGACTCCTATACCCCCAAAATTTCTTCTAGAATGGTTCCTAAAGTCTTTGCATGCTACTATCTCAAAGGAAGTTGCTACTTCCGAGGTCTTCAGTGAGAAAGACACTATCTTCAAAGCCCAACAATTAGATTTAATATATGCTCAGTATGGGATGTTATATCACCTTCTTCCAGATGCACCATAGCCGAATCATGATCCTAGACAGAATCCCAGACCTCATTCCGATGGAATCGTAGGGTCCACCAATGGAAATCCCGCAGACTCGGAAACGAAGTCTGCTGGAGGGTCAGCTTCATCAAGATCCTCCAAACCCACCTAGTCGGCGGATGTGCATTCTGTGCAATCGTCGAAGAAGCCAACTGGTGACCAACAATCATATGGGAATAAAAGAAAAGGTTGAAACAACCGTAAGGGTGGACAAAATGGTAACAAACCCAAAGACAAAGATAATAATGGGAAGCAAAATGATAACACTGGAGAGAGAAGGAAAGAGAAACGTAAGGTGAAGTTTCCTTGTAAACTTTGTACCGATGACCACCTTACACATTTATGCCCCAGACTCGAAAGGGAACATAGCGACATCAAGGTTGTTTGGTTGTATCTTCCACTTTCTCTTAATATAATATAGTGGCATGTTTCTTTCCCATAAAATAACTCTCATTTTATTACATGATTCCTTGATCACATGTATAAGCCTTCATTGAATATACTATTATTTCTTTCACTTTGGTTGGTTTGTGTTTCATTGCAGGATCAATAACACAAGAGAAGCAGAGTGAAGCAGGGACAACAAAGAAATAAGGAAGCAATATTCAAAGGTATGTTACTCATCCTTTCTTTGATGATAGATTCAATGATTAGAGCTTAGGGAAAGCACCATGTCTTTTCTTGTTTTCTTCTAGATCTAAGTGGATCTAGGGAGATCCGTTTATGTCCGCATTTACCGATGTATCCAATAAAAAAATTGGTGACTCCACTGGGGATCCGACCTGTTTTTTATTTTTGTTGTCCATTTTCCCTTAGCCTATCTTTTTTCATTCTGTTTCAGTGTCTGAGTCTGTAAGGGATCAATCCAGACTCTCTGGCCCTGAAAGTTTCCTAAATTTCTTTACTCTCTTTCCATATTTCTTGTGTTTACAATTGTTTCCGCACTGCACTCTATATGTCACCTACAGAAACTTTAGATTGTCACACCTTGACTGTTTAGGCCAGTGCAGACTTTCCGCACCCTACCCATTGCTAACCCGTGGAAACTGGTGATTTCCGCACTGTATCCTACTGTTGGCCTGCGACGACATCTGTAATTTTTTTTGCATTGGGTCTTGATTGTCTTTTGATGCCCAATTTTGGCTTGATCACCTGGGGGGAACTTTTGAGGTCAGAATTTGATTGATTGTTGAATCTAAAACTTGATTTTTGATTGGTTTTCAAACATTGCAAACCGTTCATTATCATTTTGTAAGTTTTTTGCTTCTTGATTTTTATCAACAAGGATATAATCTCAAATCATAGATCTGGGTGCTTGATTGATCAAAAGTCTTTCATTTGAGTGAAGTTTTGGATTATTTTACATTTGTTGGATTGCTTGTTGATTTGAAATCTATTGCTTGTTTGCATTTGATAGACACTTTCTTGTCATCTTTGTTTTTTATCTTCATTGAAAGTTTGGTTTGGGTTTCTGTTGAGTGTATCTATTTGCTTGATTACATTTCCTTTCTTTAGTATACCTCAGATTTGGTTCCGGAAAGGAAAGTTAAAGTCATTCATTCTTTTTAAGTAACCATTAATAAAATATTTGCCTTCAAAATTGAAAGAGAACAAATTGAGAAATTTCATTGCTTATGATTGTTTGGAATCGTAGTTCATTCGAGAAAAGAAATTATATTTCATAGCTTTCGTGTTTCCGGAAAGATATCTTCTCCCTATTGTATATAGAATTAATTGAATGAAAGATTACATCATTCATATCTGTTTGCATATTATTGGGTCAAGGTCTCTCACAACATTGGTTTCATCTTCGTCTCCCTCTTGAGTAAAAAACAACCTCTAAAAAACATTGCGTAATTTAAAAATTTACTTAGTAAATTTTATTTTCTAGGGATATTTTACACCAACATTAGGCTAGAGCTTTGGGATAGGCTATGAGACACACTCTCCAAAGAAAAAAACACACAATAGAATATTGTGATAGGGAGTGTTCAAATCCATGTGCAACATTTTGTCTTGGGAAGCCCTTCTCACACAAGGGTCAAACCTGAGGTCGCATTGAGACTGGGAGAGTTACTCACCTTGCTTTGTTGGTCTTGGTCTAGAGATTGAGCGTATTATGGGGGTTTCTTGAAGGTATACCCACAATGATGAGTGGAAGCCTCTCAAGTTGATTTCAGGCTAGATACCCTACCTTTGCGCATGGATCATACGGTTGACTGTTTCCCCAGGAATCATTGTTGTTCTTGGTAGCCTTAGTTGCCTATGTTTTTAGGGTCTTACACGAGGTGACTATGGAGGGGCAAGTCTTCACGGTACCTGGAATCGACATTGGCCAGATTCACTCAGGCTCCTTGGAGGGTATACCCATGATTATGTGTGGGAGGTTGAACCAGGGTGTAAATCTGTTAAGCAGGTCGTCAACATAACTTTTCCACCTGCTCTATCCTAGCCCCTTCTTGTCTTGAATTTGAGATGTTGGATTTCATCACCAACTAGTGACCTTGAAATCAGAAGGTTTGTTTTCTTGGTTTGATTCCTAGATTTTATTAGAGAGTGTTGTTTGTTTTCATAGTTGGCCATAGCTTTTTTTCATAAAATATTTGGCTCGACCAACATCGACCCTCCACGTTGTTCGCGTAGGTTCCAGGGACATCTTCCTGAAAATATGGAGGATTACCTCCCTCTACCCCCTCAGTCATTGGAGGGCTCTCCTCAACAGAGCGAGGTCCGGGACACTATAACCTCACAAGAGGAAGGTTCCACCTCTTTAGAAATTTTCTGAATTCTTTCTAATTCTCTAGAGGCTTTTTGCATTCCTCCTGGATGCGAGAGATGTATTCTCCAGTTGAATTCATCTAGAGAACTTGTTGTTGACACTTTTGCAATACCAACCGGATCCCATTCAGGACCTGGAGTCGGGGATCCTCTTTGGACTACCAACATATTTAGAAGCTCACCTCGCACGATGCAGGACCTTTATAACTTAGAGGTAGGTGTTGATATACATGTCATATCACAAAGACCCGCAGTGTCTACTACCTACACGGTGCCGCTAAACCACTTTTCTGGTGCAACCAACCATATAACCGTCATTCCAGATGCACAGTCCGTTGGTCCTAGCTCAACTTTTTCTCTCTAGATGGCCCATTCTACTATGGTCCCACACATTACGAGTATTCCTACTGGAAATGTGGTGGTTAGACAAGCTCCCATTGGTACATCACTCTCGTCTAGACTTATCACGTCACTTCCTCCTAGGTATTTCACTTTGAATCCTTCCACTGTTATCCCTACCTAGGTCCCATCCAGAGTTTCTAGACATTTTGTTCCACCTTGGTACAATGTTGCTGCCAGTTTTGTTCCTACCCCTTCCTAGGTCCTCTCCGGAGGGTCTTATCCACCCTTTTCCGGGGGATCTGGCCCTAGTGGCTCCAATCCAATTGGAAGCACCCATCCTTTGCTCACTTATGGTTACCATATTCCTGTTGGAGGGAATTCCAACGTGGGGGGGTATCCTCCACCTGGAGAACAACCTCGGGTTGGACTCTACAACCCACTGTATGGAAATGACACATCCGGATCACTAGCCCACCTTTGGAATCTCCTTTCCCAAGGAAATCCACAATCATCTAGGGGGAAACAACCTCCAAGCAACCCTTTTATACCCCCTTACTCAGGCCAGCCATATTTGGGTTCTTTGGTTTCCACTTGGGGTC
This sequence comes from Picea engelmannii, assembly GCA_009831015.1. Classification (NCBI taxonomy): domain Eukaryota; kingdom Viridiplantae; phylum Streptophyta; class Pinopsida; order Pinales; family Pinaceae; genus Picea; species Picea engelmannii. Next base: position 8,965 of record ML853197.1, on the reverse strand, counting down.
CACACGTTCAATCTAGTGTCCCTTTTCAAGGGAAAATTTCCAACCAACCCAACCCTATGGGATACATACCTCCACATCCTCGGCTGAATCTGTCAGGACACACCATGTACATGCAGACTTCTTACGGTCCTACTGGTATACCGACAGGACTTCCTCCCCAAAGTCACCAGTACCCTCAAGTGAATAGACAACTTCCTTTCCTAGCCACTTTGGATCTACCACACTTGTCTTGAATCTTGAATGATCCTATCTTACATTCTCCCCATTGGCCCATCATACCAGCCAAGCTACCGTTCGACATTCCCAAATTCGATGGTAAACCGGGAGAAGACCCAAACAACCATGTCATGAATTTTCACCTTTGGTGCTCGTCCAACTCTTTGATGGACGACTCCATTCAGTTACATCTCTTTCAACGAACTCTCACAGGTTCGGCTGCAAAGTGGTACATAGAATTACCGCAAGGTTTCTTTAATGACTTCAACACCCTCGCCATAGATTTTCTCACACATTACCAATTGCCTATCCGGTACGAGACAAGAACTGAGATTTTGAGTTCCTCTAAGAAATCTTCAGCCACTCATATTTTCGATCACATCCATGAGTGGAGACGAAGATGATGTTTGATCAAACTCGACATTCCTGATTAGTTATTGGCTGAATGGTTCACTAAATCATTCGTGAATGAAGTATCCTGTGATATTTCCATGGGTGGCATTGTCACTGAAGAGAAGGAAATTAGTCGTTCTTACTACCTTGATCTCATTTATTCGCAAACGGACACTCTTTACGACTTTCTCCTTGATGCTCCTTGCCCTTCTACCACTGCTACCTCAACAACCCCATCAACTTCTCATGTTGTTCATGGTGTGATTGGAACCTTCAATGTTGATGCTAAATCAACGTCGACCACTCACACCAATCCCAAATATCCTGCTTCTAATGTTCAAAATGATTCGATTCCTACTCTTTCCACCAACAAAACTTCTGAGGTCAACTCTATTCAATCCACCCCTGCCGGCAAAAATAAATCTAAAAAAGGTAAGGGTAAGAATAAGGAGGATAGAAAATCCAATATACCCAAGACCCAGTCTGCCGATGATAAGGATAAGCGTAAACCTCAATATCCTTACCTTATATGTGGTGATGATCACTACACGAAAGACTATCCAAGACATGGTGGGGTAACTAAGTTCCTTCAAGGGACCAGAAAACCTCCCACACCTGCCATTTTGTCACAACCTTTTCCTTTTCAATAACAGGCTCAATTGGTCATCCATGACTAACCCTCTCCTTACACCACTTCATATGTCCTTATGTGTACTGGTAATTCTACCAAGAATGACGTTTCCATCACCACTCAAGCCAAATATTATTCTCCTTCAAAGGAGAAAGTTGACAATTTACGACCTTAGTTGGTTCAACCACCTCCTTCAACTTCACCTCCCAACGATCCTCTTCATATCGAATGATCGGGTCCCGATAAATTTCTTCGCCCTCCTCCAAAGGGCATTGTTTGAAATTCTGCCTTCAATCCTCATGCACGTGTTGTTCAAAACTATAGTATTGTAGAAGATCTTGCACAAGCACCCTCTACAATGTCATCTCTCGAAGTCCTTCAAAGTTGTCCCGCTCAACAAAAGGCACTGTTAAAGTCCATCGATGGAATTGATTCCATAGATACGAATTTGATAATCTTTGACTTGGAAGATAACATTCTAAGGCTACCTCCTTAATTAACATTTCAGATTCAAGTTGTTGTTGAGAACAAGAACATTTGTAGAACTGTTATTGACGAAGGAGCCTTGACGTGCATCATGTCTGTTGCTTGTTGGAAATCCATTGGCTCTCCCCCCCTCACCGAATCACACAATACACTTAAGGCTTTCAATGGTTCTGGTTTTAAGCCCTACGATGTTCTTCCATCGTTGTTTATTACATTGGAGGGAAAATCAGTCAACGTAGGGGTCGAGGTCTTTGATGCACCTCTTGACTATAACCTCTTACTTGGTCGTAGCTGGATTGATTCCATGCATGCCATCGTGTCAACCCTTTTCTGTGTGCTACGTTTCCCACATCAAGGAAAATTTGTTACGGTTGACCAACTAGCCTTTTTCAACTTCGATTCTCGTACTAACAACATGCCATTTATCTCGAAGACATCTCCTAGGTACGATAATTTTGGTGTGGGTCTTCTGAAAGATTCGACTCTAATGGGTACCTTACCAATACCACCACTCGATGTTCCACCTCCTTTTGTCGCCTCGATCAACATGATTTCTACCTATGTTCATGAAATCCCCAGGTCTTATGACCCGTGGATAGTACCCGATCTTGCTGATTATCTTCGCTATGGTGAACAAATGCCTTTAAATTTGGTTGAATATGCTTATCAAGCCATTCAATCGACAACCCCTTCTACTCCCTCTCTTGGTGATTCATCTCCCGATCCATTTCATGTCATCTTTCCTATGTATGAGATGATCACATTGGTTATGTCTATGGAATATACCCCATGGGATGATGGACAACATTGTTCCATACTCTTCCTGGAGAAACACACCATAGAGAGTTACCAACAGATTTCGACTCCGTCAACCATTGTTGTCATTTACTTTGTTCCGAAGTCAACAAACGATGTGCTTTATGAATGGAACCTGAGTAATATTTCACCCATCATTCCTCTTGACATCTCCATTAAACCTGGAGTTGTCGAAAATGTTCACATTGGAGCCACATGTTCCGATGATGAAGTCGTTACTTATAAAGATATTTTTCAAGAATTCTGTGACGTTTTCGCTTGGAGTTATGAAGATATGTCGGGTATTGACCTTGATATTGTTGTGCATGGAATTAATACCTACCTGGAAGCTAAACCCATTAGACGAAGACTTCACTCGGTCCAGCCTCATAAAGTCGCCGCTATCAAGCTCGAAGTCAAAAAAATTCTTAAAGCTAGCTTTATCTATCCTGTGGCTTTAACCGATTGGGTATCCAATCTAGTTTCGGTCAATAAAAAGAAAGGCATGATTCGTGTATGTGTCGATTATAGGGATATTAATAAAGCTTGTCCTAAGGATAATTATCCAACCCCCTTCGTTGACCTGATTATCGACAATTGCACCAGAAGTGAGATATTCTCTTTAATGGACAGTTTCTCTGGTTATAATCAGATTAATATTTTACCTGCAGATCAACACAAGACTACTTTCATCTATCCTTGGGGTACCTTTGCCTACCAGAAACTTCCTTTTGGTTTAAAGAACACTAGAGTGACTTTTCAATGCGCTATGTCTTATTCTTTTCATGATATCAAGCACATCGTACAACCATATCTCGATGATATACCGACCCATTCCATGCACCGCTAAGATCACCCAGCCCATCTCCGAGCCATTTTCATTTGCTGTCATTACTATCGTATACATTTAAATCCACACAAATTTGTTTTTTGTGTGGATTCTGGTCGACTTCTAGGTTTTATTGTGTCACTTCACGGAATTAGGGTGGAACCTCTGAAGGTTGAGGCTATCCTTAATCTACTTCCTCCTTCTACACTTCGTCAGCTCCAAAGTTTGCAAGGGAAGGCAAAATTTTTGCGTCGGTTCATCCCCAATTATGTTGAGTTAACATTAGGATTTACTCAACTATTGAAGAAGGGTTACAAGTTTGTATGGGATGAAACTACCAACAAATACTTTGAAGCTTTGAAACTTGCCCTGACCCGTACACCACTACTTTTCCCACCAGATTATAGTCGAGACTATTTCCTCTACCTCACTGTTGTGGACTCTACCATTGGCATGGTCTTAGTCCAAGAAGATGATTCGTATGATTCACATGTAGTTTATTATTTGAGTCGGAGTCTCACGATTACTGAAGCCAAATACCTACATGTGGAAAAACTGGCCTTGGAAGTTGTTCAAGTTGTCCAATGTTTCCATCACTATATCCTATTATGCAGAACCACTATCATTTTCGTTTGCAACCCTATGCAACATATCCTTACATGCCAATTACTAGGGGGAAAGTACTCCAAATGGATTTTGATTCTTGAAAAGTTCGACTTAGAGTTTGAACGCGCTAAGTCTAAGAAATCATTGGTTTTCGTCGAACTGATATGTGACCTTCCCTCCACTGAGACATAAAACGTGGCAGAGGATTCCTTTCCTGATGAATCCATTTTTCTGATTAGTTCTGATGATGCCTGGTATGAAGATATTATCATCTATCTCTAGACTCAAACTTTCTGGCCTGACCTTTCTAGCACATATCGTCGACATATACAGTATCAAGCTCGTCAATACATAATTCTCAGTGACACTCTTTATCATCATGGTGTTGACTCTATTTTTCGACGTTGTCTCACCTATGATGACGCTGAGAAATCTTTGAATGAATGTTAATCTGGATCATGTGGTGGTCATATGTCTGGGTATTCCACTACCCAAAAGATCTTATGAGCAGGGTACTTCTGGACTTCTTTATTTAAATACTATATTACTACTGTCTAGAAGTGTCATGCTTGTCAAACATATAATAATAAAATAAGATATCATCCCACTCCTTTACACCCTGTCGTTTCCGTTGGTCCTTTTTCAAAATGGGGCATTGAATTCATGACATGTAACCCTCACTCGACTAGGGGGCATGGATACATCATCGTAGCTATGGATTATTTCACTAAATGGGTCGAGGCGATGCCTACATTTGATAACACAGGAAAAACTGCAACACTTTTCATATTCAATCATATCATCACTCGCTTTGGAATCCCACAAGATATCATTACTGATCATGGTATCCATTTTCGAAACTTTATGATGTCTGAGCTTACTGAAAACTTGGGTCTTTGGCATGAAAACTCAACCCCCTACTATCCATAGGCGAATGGCCAGGTTGAAGCAATAAACAAAGTTCTTATCACTATGCTTCGACGGATAATACGAATTCACAAGACAAGTTGGCACACAATGTTGTTTTCAGCATTATGGGCCTATCGAACATCTGTAAAGTCTTCCACGGGGTTTACAACTTTCCAATTAGTGTATGGTATCGAAGCTATCCTGCTGATTGAATGTGAGATACCATATTTGAAGCTATCCATTGAACTTCTCCCCAACACCTCTATCGAAGAGGAACGTCTATTGTACTTGATGCAATTAGATGAAACCCGTTGTGATGCCACCCTGGTTATTGAAACTCAGAAAAATCATGTCAAAGCCCAATACGAAAAGCATGTCAAGCCATGTTTTTTCTCTAAAGGTGATCTAGTTCTCCTCTATGAACAAGATCATGATTTACCAGGGGCCAGAAAATTCGAGGCTATGTGGCGAGGTCCTTATATTGTCAAATGGGTGTTGGAGAAGGTAGCTTATGAGTTAGTGTATTATGATGGAATTCCTTTTAGTGAGCCTAGAAATGGGCTTTACTTAAATAAGTACTATGCTTAGGTCATCTTTGCATAAGTTCTTGTATTTTTATTGTATCATACTATTGTGTTCTACTTTTGTGTGCTTTTTCGTTATTTGGTTTCGACCCCCAACTGCTTACCTTGCATTGTGATTGGTTTCTAGATGCCAGTGCCTTCACTGCCCTACATTGGCTTCGTCGATGGCACTAGTCATAGTACTCAGAACTTAGCATGCGATGCTTGGGAAATCTATGCACCTACAAATGAGTTAATCACTCTACACGGTGTCTTCTCGGTCGTGCAACTAATAATATAGCGGAATATAATGCAGTCATCGAATTGTTGACCGACACTATTTCACTTGGAATCCATCACCTTGTTTTACGGATTGATTCGCAGTTAGTGGTACTACAGTTAAGTAATGTCTATGTTATCTGAAGTCTTACTTTTTTACACGTATATCTACGAATTCGCCTCTTGGAACGTTACTTTGATTACATTGAATATCATCATATTCCTAGATGTCTAAATACATTAACAAATGCATTATCTAATTATGTGTTAGACAAACATTTAATACACATGTAAATCCAACCACAATTCACATTAAAGCAAGTAAGCCGGTAGAAGCCTCATGTATATATATATATATAACGATAAAAGTGTTTTATAAAAAGGTATTTTCGTCCGAAGACCAAAAATATCAAAATGAGAAACACTTGGTTTCATATACAAAATAGCATCAAGGATGCTACTCACGATAGAACACTACTGCCCATCCTACCCTACGAAGTAGCCGACTAAGTGAACCAGATACGTCGATAGTGTGGCACTGATAATGCCTCAGAATCTCATCGATGGAGATAGTCAGGATATCCGCTATCAATCCCTGTAGGTTCTACTCGACTGCCTCATAGTCACCAACATCCCATCCTACTACCATGACTGCTTCCCCTCATCTTTGAATACGAGATGTACTCGAAGGCCGGTGTGCCCCTATATCTGCGTTGTCAAAAAGTTTTGATTAGTCATTGGATTGAAAGCATAAAGAACAATTTATATTTCAAAATTCACAAAAACATCATAAAAAAATATGTATTTCTTACCTAGATGTCCCCACTGCAAGCCCTCAGGTAGAAACAAGTCAGGATCGCCTTTGAAATCCAACCCGACATATGCATAATCATCCACCATCAGAAGTTGAAGCCTCAACTAGTCAACAAATACATCATTATTCTTCACGATGGGGCCCACCACATGTCGGGCCATGAGGTCATACCACCTTTTCATCCTTGGGTCTTGTGGAGCCAATATGCCCCACTCTACCTGTAAACGTAAATGGGGGACTCTCTCTAGGAAGAAAGACACTAAGATAGACCCATATCCAAAAAATTTCAGGTCCCCTCTCTTGCATTTTGTCAACTGTGTCTTCATGCTACGAATAAATTCGTCGCTCCAGTTAAAAACCTGAGGCTCCATGCACTATACTGCATATTGAAAATAGCTTTGGAGTGCCATGTGAGGAGATGCACTCCCAACCATACGTGCAATGGTAAAAAGAATAGTCCGGAGGGGTAAATCCTGAACACCCCTGATGGAAACTTTTCCCTTGCATCTCTTTGCCTTGGGATCATAGTATTGAAAAAGATACTCACTCATTGGTACACCACCACATTTGCCTCTTGTTAAGGTCACATGATATCCATGACGAGATAATCCCATCAAGAAATAGATATCCTCAATATCTAAGGACAGTACGTGGGAACCCACATGAAACACTTGCTGGTCCACATCCCACATGTGGACTAGATACTCCAGTAACCTCAGTTGGGCCCTCATGCCCCAGATTTTAAAGAATTTTAGTAAACTACACTGTCGGATGGAATTTACAGTGCTCAGGTCATTCAAAGCAATGAAATCATCATCTTCGTATTCCCTCTCCCTCCACTCTAGCATTTTGATGATCAAAAACCTGTATTGGGACAATAAAAGGGAGTTAGCATCCTCATTTTCTACTTTGAAAAGTTTTTATTGGCTAAACGCGTATGAAGAAATTTTGATTTTTGGCCGCCGCAGGTGGACTATTACACACAGTGCGGGGTTTCCGCAGGTGAACCACGGGACACATGCAGAAACCTATGGTTTTCGTAGGTCCCAATATAGCTCACCTGTGGCGGCCCCAACGTGCGCCTACCGACCTAAAACTCAACTCAAAAATCCATTTTACAACAATAAAAATGAAATTTCATCCATTGAAAAGCAAGAGGACAAGGGGATTACCGTTTTGGTGGAAGTCGTTCATTGAATGGCCGCCCGTACCTCTCGTGAGTGTTTTGTTTTCTCGCATATGGAAGAACTAGGATCGTGAACAATGAGATACACATATTTTCTTGATTTGTTTTTCTGTTTGTCACATGTATATGTACTTTTTAAGGTTTTTTAGAAAAACCTTGAGCCTAGTCTTTGTTTGTTCTCGTGCTCTAAAATCAATGAGAATGCAACCGAGTATAATTTTTTCATCTTTTCGTACTCGTCATGGTAACACGAAAATAACATAACTCATGGAGTATCCTTTAAGATCTTTTAAAACTCCTTAAAAATGAAACGATTACGGAGCAAACTTGTTCTTTTCACGCTCGTAAAAGTATTTGAAGAAAATGTTTGATGGACGATAGTTTATCACTTAACTACTTTACGAAAAAATAAACTGAGAGAGTTCTCTTTAAGTGTTTTTAAGACTCTCTAAACATGAAAAACCTTGAGTTTTCTATCTTTGGACTCATTAAACAAACAAAGAAAGACCCATATGGGATCGAACCACTCCTTCTTAGGGTTCGTTAAAAATACTCCAAGGGAATCGTCTGAAGGATGAGCTTACATCAACAAGCATATGTTATCCTTCTCAAGCTTGCGTAAAAATAAAGAGGTACTCTCCAGAAATGGTGGGGGGGAATTTGGGAAATAAATGTGTCTCTATATTTGTGTTAGTGGCAGTAATAGTTGCTCTTAAACATGAAACCCCCTTCTTCATTGAACCCGGGTTGGGAAATTCATTTGTCTCTTGTCTAACCTTATGCAAGTTCATATCTTGGGTCATCTTTGAGTGAATGTTGCCAAGACCATTGTCGTGTCGTTCATATGTTCAAGAGAATTCCAACCTTGCATAATCCTTCTATCGAGTCGGCCATCTGCAGTTATCAGTTCTTACCATGTCGGCCTTCCCCGTGTGAGTTTCAAATAATTTTCATACTTTGATCTACCCTAAATCTGTTACTTATTTTGCATCATTGATGGGGGATACATCAAGGCCCTCTTGTGATGAGTCTTTTCCTGTCGACTTCAACTCATCATCAAAGAATAAGAACTAGAAATCATTTAGTACCTTAGAGCCGACATGCCTCAATGGTAGGTGTTGGTCCCCGGTTTTGACTATGTTCTATGCCCATACTACATACCATTGACCTCCAACTCTATGCCAGTACCACCCTTTTTGACCTCCTTTGGATATAATCAACACCCTTTTTCCACTCGAAAGGGTCGCCTAAGGTATCT
>ML853196.1:39498-53141 GCA_009831015.1 Picea engelmannii | reverse complement strand
AAACAACACCAGTGGGCTCAATGGTTACCCCTCGCCGAATGGTGGTACAACACTACATACCATACAGCCACTCGCATGACTCCTTTTGAAGCAGTGTATGGACAGAAGCCACCGTCAGTTCTCTCATACTTACTGGGTACCTCAAAGGTCCAGGTGGTTGACCAAACACGTACAGTCTGAGAGGATATTCTTCGTACCCTTAAAGATAACTTGGTCATGGACCAGAATAGAATGAAGCATCAAACAGATCAAGGTCGCTCGGAACGTCAATTTGTAGAAGGGGATCAGGTGTTTCTGCGACTGCAACCATATAAGCAAAATTCCCTCAAGGCCGAGCAATGTCAAAAGCTAGCACCCAAAATTTATGGCCCTTACACAGTTCTCAAGCGTGTGGGACAAGTCGCATATCAGTTAGCCCTTCCCAGTTAGTCGAAGCTACATCCAGTTTTTCATGTTTCATGCTTGAAGAAGGTGATTGGAACCAGGTGCCAAATTCAAACCAACCTTCCAGAGTTAGCTGAAGAAGGATCCATTTGGCTACAACTAGAACCAGTTTTGGACCAGCGGGAGCGTCGCCTGTGTCAGAGAACCATCAAGGAAGTGCTACTACAGTGGAAAGATATGACTCCAGCAGATGCCACTTGGGAACCAGCTACAATTCTGCAGCAGTTTCCAAATCTAAAGCCTTGAGAACAAGGTTGTTTTTAAGGGGGCGGACATGTTAAGGTCCTAACCCGCACATAGGTAGATCAATGTATTCAGATGTAATAAAGGTCAATATTAATAAGACCTTTCAATAAAATAGAATAAGGCGGATGTAAGAAGACCTAGTAGAAGCTTCCGCTTCTAGAAGGATCTTCCTCTAGATGCTTCTCTTAATAGACATATTAGTATAAATAAGAGTCAAGGGTATGAAAACCCTAGCTTGGAGATTATTGTAACAGAGCGCTGCTCGACTGGAGGTTTCCCCCTCGAAGAGGCCTGTGAACATTACTATCCGATTCAAAGTGCTATTTCTGTTGTTATTTTGTATATCATTTCTGTGTATTGTGAAGATTATGCTGGATATTTTACTGTTATTCTGTCATTTCTAGCATTTCATTTCTGTTCTGCATATTTTATATATCTGGTATCTTGCACTAATTCATAGGCTTTCACCTCAGCCATTAGTGACTGCTTTGACAGGCAATCAGTAGTGTTATTCCAGGGACTCTTATGGAAGTTGCACCACTTCCCGGTATCTTTCTTTGTATTTTTGGTGTCCTTGTTTGCTTGTGGCTTGGACTAGTTGTCCTGAGGTTTCCAATATTTTCTCTGTCCTTTGTTCTGCGGGTTGGGGCTGCCCTTTCCTGGATTTTGTTGTGACAGGTTCCCAGGCCCAAATTGTCGCGTCTTTTTTTTGAGCTTCTTCTCGATTTTAACGGCATATTGGTAGGTCACGCCCAAGGATGAGAAGTCTAGAAACTCCATTTCAGCGTGGATGTATCTATGCAAACAACCATGATACTTAGGCACTATATGTCGATAAGAACATTTTATAAACAGCTTGGTGCACAAGGTATGGAAGATATTTGTGAACTTGGGCATTGCTTGGTCTCTTTCATGTTGTAGTGTGGTCCATTTTGTGTACAGGTCATCATAACTTTCAACAACATAGTATTGTTCCTTAATAGCATATGTGAAGGACTCCAAGGTGACCGCGACTATAAATAATGAGGGTTTCTATGTTTCCTTTTGTTCACAAAAATTTTCCCACCAATCTTTGACATGGGGAACGGCTTTGAGGAGCGCAAATGTAATATTTTCTCTATTCGAGAAGTCATGGACAGAGAAATACACTTCTAGTAGATTCAACCATTTTCCATAGCATTTGTGTCTATCTTACCTTCAAATATAGGAATATCAAAGTTTATTTGTACCTTGAAGGGGCCAACGCCTCCATTTGAGGAAGATGTGTCGTCTATTGGTAGTCACCGAAGGATTTGCACAAAATTATCTGTCATCTCATTCCTATGTTGCTTGAGGGATTCCTCGAGAAACATTTTGAAAGGATATCATGTATTGTCTTTGTTATTTTCTCCCACCATGAGAGGTCGCTTGGGCGTGCGAGATCTTTTTTCCTCAAGAGAAACAAGCCCAAGACCCAATTCTTTATACCTTGACCTCGTTGGGGACATGCATTAAGAACGACAAGGAGCAAACCCCTCGAATACTACTGATCTAGATTTTATGAGTAGAACGAAATGAATACAGATTATTATTAAAAGATGTTTAACACATAATAACAATATATGGTAAAATTTATTTATATTCTATAAGGAAATAAGTTGAAACTGTAAAATGCAGCGAAAAATAAGCTTGCTAGAATGGTGGCGGCTTATCTCTAAGAAGAGATGTGACGGTTACACTCATTCACAAGAAGATGACTACAATGAGGCTCTAAAGGAATTTTTACAATAACCAGGAATGCCAAAAACCCTAGACATCCAAAAACCTAACCCTAGGAGATGAAGCACCAAAAGTCATGTGGGCTCCGTTGGGGTAAGTTAGTACATCAACTTCCTGGGGTCGTAACTTTTGCATACAATCTTCATTTTAGGCGCATAATAGCCCATTGGAAAAGTCTATCCGAGGAATACACATTTTGTTGTCAGAATCAAACTTCGTATCCAATTTGACTATGGTGAGCCCTAAAAATGTTGTTTAGGGCCTCAAAATGACCCCGGAAGTCAGGGACCCAAAAACTAGAAAAAAACTGCCAAAATGAGTCGTAGTTATTGTTTATTATCGTAATTTATAAAATTGTTGTAATGAAACTTGAAGACTGAATTTAAATGCATAAAACAACTCTAAAATAAATATTACCCACACAAAAATAAATCATATATACACTAGAAACCCAATCTTGGGAAGACCAATGAATTATGGCTTGTTATCTCTTTTAGCATAATAAAAAATTACATGCAGGCTAATAAAATAGTTGTACTCTCTAAATAATATATTTTGGAGTGTTCTTAATATATCTCTGGAATGCATATTTTTGCAAAATTCAATACACCATTGCTATGTTGTGGATGAATCCTTCCTGGGTATTAATTACCCTCTTAGTGTTTTGCAATAGCTCCAACTTGAATTTGGATTTCTTCCTCTTATCTGCAGAAGATATACTTGATGCTAACAATAGGTTTTTGCCCATTCGGTCTTGTAACGTGTTGTCATTATCAAACAATATCTCTTTTATCCTCAAATCAAGTCAATGTGTTTTTTAGCATTGGGTCTTTTTCAAGGATGATCTTGAGTAACTTCTACTGTAAATTTTGTAGAAAATTAAATGAAAAATAAGCTTATAAAAAATTATGTCATACACTTAGCAACCTAGAGATAATTGTCTTAAATGAACTCTAAAATGTATAACCACACTCAGAAAGTACCATAAGCATAAACACACATTGACAAGCACTTTAGCAGCGGAATAAACATAATGAACATCAATCATTCAACTCAGAAATTTAGGAAATGCCAAGGAAAAACCCAATGTCAGGAAACCCAATGAGAGAGAGAGATTTATTTAGCTTCAAGAAAGTACATGTCAACAGCAACAATACAATTTCCAATAAGAGAAGATTAACTTACAACACCCACAAATTGTCCTAAATTTTTGCCTTGGAAAACATGCCCATAAATTCCATATTGTTGTATGGATCGACCCTCTTCCAACACTTTGAAATATGTTCCAAACAACAATTGTACGTATAGCAATCAAAAAAAATACCCAAAACACCAATAGAACACACCAGAAAACTACCTCGATTTGTGTGCAGCAATGTTGCCTCGAAATCTATGCCATCCTCTCTGTTGTACGGAATGTATGGATCCATATAGTATGGCCTCTCTAACAACATTAATTTACAACACTCTCACACAAAAATATTATCTTGGGATTTGTGCCCAAGCCCTCTTGGGAAATGTTATCTCATAAATCTCTCTCGATATCCTTCTCATTGTGTCTTGCACACTACCCTAGGTATTCACTTATAATCTAAAAGTGACCCTTCACCTTCTCGAACCCCAAATATAATGGCCAAGATCTAATCTTTCCTTTACAATATCAAGGGACATGATTCATTCCCTCCAAAATAAATCACTTTAAAATATTAAAGTACATTTTTCACTTTATAACATAAGTGCACTCTATGAAATAAAGTCACTTTAATATTAGAAGGTACACTTCATTAAAAAGTCACTTACATAAAAGAACCACTTTATCACAACTTTATAAAAAAAGATTTACAAAGTCAAGTGTCTAGTAGTGTAGGCATGAGGTTACATCCGCATACAAGACAAAACATGTGGAGTACCTCCCGAGCTAAAAAGATAACACTCCCTCTTAGCGAGGGATGTACTTGTTGTCATCACCATCATCTGGTCCATCACATTATTCTCAATAGAATATACCTCTAAACCTGGAGCCATCCTCAAATCCTTCACAGAACTCAAACTAGAAGATATCCTCCTGACCTCTACTCTGAACCCTGAGCTCCTAGGAGAATCCACTCCACCCTGAGAATCTGTTTGAACACACCAGTTGAGCCTCTTACTGGTACTCGGAAGAGACTCCCTCTCTTCTCTCAAATTGCAAGACTGAATCATTGGGCCCATCGCATTCTCATGAGCCTCTTTCTCCTCATTCGAGGTTGAATCATAACCTGAAGGTTGTCCTTGCAACATGTACAACCTATCCACCCGATCACCAATCAGTTGTGGTTCAACTGGGTCCACTCCCTCTCTGTATATAAATACATGTCCCCTCTTGAACAATGCATAATATCCATAATTCTTCAAGGCTGAGACTAAGAGAAAGTTAACCCTCAACCCTGGAACAAAGAGAAATCCATCAAGCTCCCGAAATACTCCATACTTGAGTCAGAATCTAACCCTTCCAACTCCATGTACAGCTCACACCATACCACCATCATTCTCCACCAGTCGGTCAAGACCTACCTCTGCATTTATAAGGAATGCTCGCCAGATTCTCGTCATGTGACAAGAGGCTCCACTATAAAAAAATCCATCTTATATCACCCCCAAATCCTCCACTACCGACGTTGGATACTAGAGTAACCAAATAAAATTCATTACCAAACTTGGAAGAAAATTCCTCCATGGTTGTTGTAGTGGTTGTCTCAGGCCCCTCTTGTTCCTCCCTATTCTTCTTCTTCTTAGGGCACTAAGAATGAAGTTTCCCCAACTGGTTACAATAGTAACATATGACTTTGCTCAAGTCCCTCTTGGAATTTCCTTTCTTCTTGCTCTTTGCAGCAAGAGAAAAATTCTCCTCATATTTGTCTTCCTTCTAACCACTGCTATGAGACCCCATCTGGATCTCCTCCTAATTGAATTCATCCCACAACCTGATCCAATATGGAAAATTTTCTCGACCCACCACACACTTCACAAAGACATCTCATTCCTTTGTAAAGCCTTTCAATACTATCCTCCCCAACTCGGCTTCTGATATGATCTCTCTTAGTGTAGCTAATGCATCCTTAACTTGGGCAAGTTGAGTAAGATAGGATTCAACATCCTCACCCTTATCCATCTTCGATTCATGCATCTTATATTTCAAGTCCATCTTCTGAATGGCATTCTTAGCCTCAAATAAATTCTTCAAAGTTTCCCACATCTCATAAGTTGTCTTCTTCTCATATAGATGTCGAATGAGTGGGTCCTTCACACCATCTAGAATGATCCTCTGAGCTTTGGCCTCCTTTACTTCATGCAAATCAAAAGAAACAGGATCTATTGTGGGAGCTACAACAACAAAACTAACATAGTTCCAAATCTTGTTCTCCTTGAGAACAACTGACATCCAGACCTTCCACTGCAAATAGTTGGAAATGTCATCCAATTGATCCTCAAATCTAATGCATGCATTCATATTCCATGTCACTTATTCAAAAGAAAAAAAACACCATATTTTCCCCCTTCAACTTTTCCCAAATATCTCATTGCCCACTGTAACTCAAAGCCCAAGCTCAAATACCATGTAGAAAATTAAATGAAAAAATCAACTTATAAAAAATGATGTCATACACTTAGCAAACTAGAGATAATTTTCAATTGTCTTAAATGAACTCTGAAATGTATAACCACACTCATAAAATACCATAAGAAGAAATACACATTGCCAAGCACTTTAGCAACGGAATAAACACAATGAACAACAATCATTCAACTCAAAAATACTAATAAATTTAGGCAATGTCAGGGAAAAACCCAATGAGAGAGAGAGAGAGAGAGAGAAAGAGAGAGAGAGAGAGAGAGAGAGAGAGACAGAGAGATTTATTTAGCTTTAGGAAAGTACATATTAGTAGCAGCCATGCAATTTCCAGCAAGAGAAGATTAAGTTATAGCACCCACAAACTATCCCAAATTTATGTCTGGGAAAACGTGCCCAAAAATTCTATATTGTTGTATGACCATGCCCTCTTCCATCACTTTGAAATCTATGTCAAATAGAAGCTATACGGACAGCAAGAGAAAACTTCCCAAAACACCAATAGAACACACCATAAAAATGCCTCGATTTGCATGTAGTAATGTTTCCTCGAAATTTGCGCCCTCCTCTCTGTTGTACGAACTGTCAAATAGCAATTATACAAACAACAAGAGAAAAATTCCCAAAACACCAACAGAACACACCATAAAACTACCTCGATTTGTGTGCAGTAATGCTTCCTCAAAATCCGTGCCCTCCTCTTTTTTGTACGGATAGTATGGATCAGTACAGTATGGCATCTCTAATGACAATAAGTTACAACACTCTCACACAGAAGTATTCTCTTTGGATTTGTGCCCAATATCTCTTAGGAAATGTGCCCTCCTTGTTTCCCCAACTTTCCTCTCTCAAGTTATCTCAGAAATCTCTCTCAATCTCCTTCTCATTGTGTCTTGCACACTACCCTAGGTATTCTCTTATAATCTGAAAGTGACCCTTCACCTTCTCCAACCCTAAATCTAATGGTCAATATCTAATCTTGCCTTTACAAGATCAAGGGACATGATTCATTCCCTCCAAAATAAATCACTTTAAAATATTAAAGTACTCTTTTCACTTTATAAAATAAGTGCACTTTATGAAATAAAGTCACTTTAATATTAGAAGGTACACTTCATTAAAAAGTCACTTACATAAAAGAACCACTTTATCACAACTTTATAAAAAAAAATTACAAAGTCAAGTGTCTAGTAGTGTAGGCATGAGGTTACATCCACATACAAGACAAAACATGCGGAGTACCTCCCGATATAAAAAGCTAACACTCCCTCTTAGCGAGGGATGTACTCACTGCCATCACCATCATCTAGTCCCATCACATTGTTCTCAATAGGATCTCCCTATGAACATGGAGCCATCCTAAACACCTGCACATAATGTGAACCAGAAGACATCCTCCTGACAGTTACTCTGAACCCTGAGCTCCTAGGAGAATCCACTCCACCCTGAGCATCGGTTTGATCACACTAGTTGAGCCTCATGTCGTTGCTCAAAAGAGACTCCCTCTATTCTCTTGCAATGAAATATTGAATCTATAGGCCCACCACAGTCTCAAGAGCCTCCTGCTCCTCATCTGATGTTGAATCATAACCTGAAGGTTGTCCTCGCAACATGTACAACCTATCCACCCGATCACCAATCAGTTGTGGTTCAACCGGTTCCTCTCCCTCCCTACAGATAAATAAATGTCCCCTCTTGAACAATGTGCAATATCCATCATTCCCCGAGGATGAGACTGAGATCAAGTTAACCCTCAACCCTCGAACAAACACAACTCCATCAAGCTCCAAAAATCCTCCATACTCGAGTCAGAATCTAACCCTTCCAACTCCACGTACATATTGTGCCATACCACCTTCATTCTCCACCAGTTGGTCAAGAACTGTCTCTGTGATAATAAGGAATGCTCGTTATATTCCTCTCATGTGACAAGAGGCTCCACTGTCAACAATCCATCTAATATCACCCCCAAATCCTCTACTACCAACACTAGATACTAGAGTAACCAAAGAAAATTCATTATCAAACATGGAAGAAAATTCCTTTATGGTTGTTGTAGCTGATTTCACAAGCCTCTCTTGTTCCTTCCTCTTCTTCTTATTATCATGAAACTGAGAAGCAAGGTTCCCCAACTGGTTACAATAGTAACATCTGACTTTACTCAAGTCCCTCCCAGAATTTCCTTTCTTCTTTCTCTTTGCAGCAAGAGAAACATTATCCTCAGCTCTGTCTTCCTTCTGACCACTGCTATGAGACCCCATCCATATCTCCTCCTGAGTGAAGTCGTCCCACAACCTACTCCAATCTGGAAAATTTTCTCAACCCACCACACACTTCACAAAGACATCCCATTCCTTTGTGAATTCTTTCAAGGCTATCCTCCCCAACTCGACTTCTGATATAATCTCTCCTACTGCAACTAACGTGTCCTTAAATTGGGCTAGCTAGGTAAGATAGGATGAAACATCCTCACCCTTATCCATCTTCGAGTCATGTAGCCTATCTTTCAAGGCCATATTCTGATTGGCATTCTTAGCCTCAAATAAATTATTCAAAGTTTCCCACATCTCATAAGTTGTCTTCTTCTCAAATAGATGTGGAATTAGTGGGTCCTTCACACCATCCAGAATGATCCTCTGACCTTTGGCCTCCTTTATTTCATGCAAATCCAAATCAATAGGATCTTATGTGGGAGCCACAATAACATAACTGACATAGTTCCAAATCTTGTTCTCCTTCAGAACAGCTGACATTTGGACCTTCCATTGCAAATAGTTGTAAATACCATCCAACCGATCCTAAAATATAATGCATGCATCCATATTCCCTGTCACTTATTCAAAAGAAAACAAACAATAGATTTTACCCCTTCAACTTTGCCCAAATATCTCACTCCCCATTGTAACTTGGAGCCCAAGCTCTAATACCATGTAGAAAATTAAATGACAAAATCAGCTTATAAAAAATTATGTCATACACTTAGAAACCTAGACATAACTGTCTTAAATGAACTCTGAAATGTATAACCACACTCAGAAAATACCATAAGCAGAAATACACATTGCCAAGCACTTTAGCGGCGGAATAAACACAATGAAAAGCAATCATTCAATTCAGAAATACTCAGAAATTTAGGCAATGCCAGGGAAAAACCCAATGAAAGAGAGAGATTTAGTTAGCTTCAAGAAACTACATATCAACAACAGCAATACAATTTCCAGCAAGAGTAGATTAACTTACAACACCCACAAACTATCCCAAATTTATACCTTGGAAAATGTGACCATAAATTCTATATTGTTGTAAGGCCCTGCCCTCTTCCAACACTTTGAAATTTGTGCCAAACAGCAGTTGTACAGACAAGAACAGAAAATTTCCAAAAACACCAACAGAACACACCAGAACAGTTGACATCTGGACCTTCCATTGCAAATAGTTGTAAATACCATCCAATCGATCCTAAAATATAATGCATGCATCCATATTCCTTGTCACTTATTCAAAAGAAAACAAACAATAGATTTTACCCCTTCAACTTTGCCCAAATATCTCACTCCCCATTGTAACTTGGAGCCCAAGCTCTAATACCATGTAGAAAACTAAATGACAAAATCATCTTATAAAAAATTATGTCATACACTTAGAAACCTAGACATAACTGTCTTAAATGAACTCTGAAATGTATAACCATACTCAGAAAATACCATAAGCAGAAATACACATTGCCAATAACTTTAGCAGCGGAATAAACACAATGAAAAGCAATCATTCAATTCAAAAATACTCAGAAATTTAGGAAATGCCAAGGAAAAACC
Organism: Picea engelmannii; assembly: GCA_009831015.1. NCBI lineage: Eukaryota > Viridiplantae > Streptophyta > Pinopsida > Pinales > Pinaceae > Picea > Picea engelmannii. Next base: position 43,268 of record ML853196.1, on the reverse strand, counting down.
CAATGAAAGAGAGATTTAGTTAGCTTCAAGAAACTACATATCAACAACAACAATACAATTTATAGCAAGAGTAGATTAACTTACAACACCCACAAACTGTCCCAAATTTATACCTTGGAAAATGTGACCATAAATTCTATATTGTTGTACGGCCCTGCCCTCTTCCAACACTTTGAAATTTGTGCCAAACAGTCATTGTACAAACAAGAACAGAAAATTTCCCAAAACACCAATAGAACACACCAAAAAATTGTCTCGATTTGCATGTGGAAATGCTGCCATGAAATTTGTGCCCTCGTCTTTGTTGTACAGACTATTCAGATTCGCATAGTATGACCTCTCTAACAGAAGTAAGTTACAACACTCTCACACAAAAATATTCTCTTGGGATTTGTGCCCAAGCTCTCTTGGGAAATGCACCCTCCTTGCTGCCCTAACTTTCCTCTCTCAAGCTATCTCAAAAATCTCTCTCAATCTCCTTCTCATTGTGTCTTGCACACTACCCTAGGTATTCTCTTATAATATGAAAGTGACCCTTCACCTTCTCCAACCCTAAGTCTAATGGCCAAGATCTAATCTTTCATTTACAAGATCAAGGGACATGATTTATTCCCTCCAAAATAAATCACTTTAAAATATTAAAGTACATTTTTCACTTTATAACATAAGTGCACTTTATGAAATAAAGTCATTTAAATATTATAAGGTACACTTCATTAAAAAGTCACTTATATAAAACAACCACTTTATCACAACTTTATAAGAAAAAATTTACAAAGTCAAGTGTCTAGTAGTGTAGACATGAGGTTACATCGGCATACAAGACAAAACATGTGGAGTACCTCCCAAGCTAAAAAGATAACACTCCCTCTTAGCAAGGGATGTACTCACTTCCATCACCATCATCTGGTCCCATAACACTATTCTCAATAGGAGATCCCTATGAACTTGGAGCCATCCTTAACACCTCCATAGAAATTGAACCAGAAGACATCCTCCTAACATCTACTCTGAACCCTGAGCTCCTAGGAGAATCCACTCCACCCTCAACATCAACTTGATCACATCAGTTGAGCCTCATATCAGTGCTCAAAAGAGACTCCCTCTCTTCTCTCATAATGCAAGATGGAATCCTTTGGCCCACTGTGATCTCAGGATCCTCCTGCTCCTCATCCGACGTTGAATCATAACCTAAAGGTTTTCCTCACAACATGTACAACCTATCCACCCAATCACCAATCAGTTTTGGTTCAACCAAACCCTCTCCCTCCCTATAGATAAATACTTGTCCCCTCTTGAACAATGTACAATATACATCATTCTCTAAGGTTGAGACTAAGAGCAAGTTAACCATCAACCTTGGAACAAAGACAACTCCATCAAGCTCTATAAATCCTCCATAATCGAGTTGGAATATAACCCTTCCAACTCCATGTATAGCTCATGCTATACCACCTTCATCCTCCACCAGTCGATCAGGACCTGTCTCTGTGATAATAAGGAATGCTCACCAAATTCTCGACATGTGACAAAAGGTTCCATTGTCAACAATCCATCTGATATCACCCCCAAATCCTCCACTACCGACATTGGATACTGGAGTAACCAAAGAAAATTCATTATCAAACTTGGAAGAAAGTCCTCCATGGTTTTTGTAGCAATTGTCTCGTGACTCTCTTGTTCCTTCGTCTTCTTCTTCTTCTCAGGACACTGAGAAGCAAGGTTCCCCAACTGGTTACATCAGTAACATCTGACTTTACTCAAGTCCCTCCCGAAATTTCCTTTCTTATTTCTCTTTGCAACAAGAGAAACATTCTCCTCAGTGTTTTCTTCCTTCTAACCACTGCTATGAGACCCCATCTGGATCTCCTCCTAAGTGAAGTCATCCCACAACATGCTCCAATCTAGAAAATTTTCTCTACCCAAAACACACTTCTCAAAGACATCTCATTCCTTTATGAAGCCTTTAAAGGCTTTCCTCCCCAACTCGGCTTCTGAGATGATCTCTCCTAATATAGCTAACTTGTCCTTAACTTGGTCTATCCAGTTAAGATAGGATGCAACATCCTCACCCTTAGCCATCTTCGATTCATGCATCTTATCTTTCAAGGACATCTTCTAATTGGCATTCTTAGCCTCAAATAAATTATTCAAAGTTTCCCACATCTCATAAGTTGTCTTCTTCTCAGACAGATGTGGAATGGGCAGGTCTTTCACACCATCTAGAATGATTCTCTAATATTTGGCCTCCTTTACTTCATGCAAATCCAAAGCAATGGGATCTGTTGTGGGAGCCACAACAACAAAACTGACATAGTTCCAAATCTTGTTCTCCTTGAGAACAGTTGACATCCGTACCTTCCACTGCAAAGAGTTGGAAATTCCATCCAACCAATCCTCAAATCTAATGCATGCAACCATATTCCCTATCACTTATTCAAAAAAAAAAAAAAAACATATTTCCCCCCTTCAAATTTTCCCAAATATCTCATTGCCCACTGTAACTTAGAGCCCAATCTCTAATACCATGTAGAAATTAAATGACAAAATTAGCTTATAAAAAATTATGTCATACACTTAGCAACCTAGAGATAATTGTCTTAAATGAAATCTGAAATGTATAACCACACTCAGAAAATACCATAAGCATAAATACACATTTCCAAGCACTTTAGCAGTGGAATAAACATAATGAACAACAATCATTATGTTGAATTTTAATGCTTAGCTCAAGCAAATGTAGTTTATTTTCAATTTAGCATGAACTTGAACCATAAACAATGCAGCAATTTAATATACAATAGTTGCAGTAACCAAGATCAGAAGACAAATAACCATGCACAATAACACAAGAAGTTGTCCTGGGAAAACCCTTCTCAACCAAGGGAAAAACCCAGCAATCCTTTTCTATAGAGTCAAGAGAAGATCACACTTTCACCACAAACCCTAGTGCACACAAGAGGGTGCTCTATGACCAAGAAATCTTGTGCCTAAGAGAAGTGTGCACTTCAGACCTACAAGTATGCGTTGAGATAATGAAACAATGAAGAGTGAGTGTGATCCACAATGGGGGTCTAACTCTTATTTATACATGACCTATCACATCAAATGGATGTGTCTATTGGCACAATAGGGTCGACCTGTACAACTTCAGTTTGTTCAAGGCAAGGTTTGATTAATATATTTTTACTACAACTCTAGGTTGCTTTTAAGATTAAGCATATCTAGTGTGTGATTACCTTTGAAATAAATAGACTTCCCTGGGTTGACAACTTATGTAGCTCTTGATTGTTTAGTTAAATAAGCAATTATAGTGACCAACATTTTGGCGTTGTTACCAGGGAAGGTAATTATAGATTTCAAAAGAACTTATGATTTTTCAGATACAAAGATTGCATGAGAAGACACAGAGACCCCAAAGACACTGACCCTACAGGTGGCAAGGGTAGAGGAAGATGAGGAAGAAAGACTTATATTGATGAGATTATATCAAAGTCTAAATCTGTTTCTCAACGACCAAACTCTCGGAAACCAAAATCCCAACCTTCATTTCAAGCAAACTTTGAAACGGGGAAAGAAGTTTGGAGTCCTGAGATAATCGAGAAAAAAGTAGGAAACATTGAGGATAGAGCAAGCGCAGTAGGGGAGCAGACAGAAGAAAACATGGATGAGTACAATGAAGAATTGCATCATGAAGAACAGGCAGGTCCTGAAGGAGAGGTAAATGATGAAAACTCTTTCTCCACATTAGGATTTCCTATTGGTGATCT
>ML853196.1:23346-38047 GCA_009831015.1 Picea engelmannii | reverse complement strand
TTTTCTCTTCTCCCTGCGCAATGCAACGATATTCATTTACAATCTGGGAGAATAGTAGAACCTATCATAGCCGATGTTACCTCTTCTGATAAAGAGGAAACAAAAGAGCATGATGTACCTGAAGAGGTACAATCATCCTCTAAAAATGATGCTGAAACAGCAAAACCACCATTTCCTGAGCGTTTAGCTTTGACTAAAATGCCTGAGCCACCTGCTTTCAATCTTCTAGGGGAATTACAAAATCTTTATGTCAAAATTCCTCTATTACAAGCACTCCGAGATGTACCAATTTATGCCAGGACTATGTGAGACATTTGTGTTAAGAAACTTGGTAGGAAAATTAAAGATCCCCTTACAGTTCATGTCATGAGTGACTTGTCTGCACTAATGTCAGGAAAATTTCCCCCAATTAAATATGGTGATCCCGGCCACCCTACCATCTCAATAAAAATTGGAAAAACGATAATCCCTCGATTCCTAGTAGACTTAGGTGTCGCTATCAATATTATGACTCTGGAAACCTCACAACTATTACAACTGCAGAATGAAATTAGAGACACCGGGCAACTATCCTAGAATTAGCTGACTGTTCCACAATCAAACCGGAGGGATTCATTGAAGACCTAAGTATCTCAGTGGAATCCTGGAATTATCCAGCTGACTTTGTGGTATTACAACCTAAAACAAAGTTGGGGGGCCACCCTTTGATTTTGGGCAGGCCTTGGCTAGCCACAGCAGATGCTTTTATCAGCTGTAGATCAAGTTCAATGACAATTTCCAACAGTTACGAGACTGAACAACTTACCCTCTACCCTCACGCTACACCCCTGATTAATAATGATAATTTTGTATGGGTAGACTTTGATGATCAACTTACTCAACCCATCTTGATTATCGGACAATCTCTAAGCCTTAAATATGCCACTGAGGATGAAGTAATTAATAATTTTATTTGTGAACCCTCCTCCGTGACTCCAAAAACTCACAACCAGCTAGTTGCACTTTTGGAGTCAGATAATCAGGAAAACCTTGACTCTGAAAACCCACCTCAAACATCTGCCACCATCTCTTCTAAAAGCATACCAGTAGAAATTGAACCTGGCAAAACACTGAACATAAACCCCAATTTGACAGATGCTGAAACACAACAATTAATGAAGTTACTTCTTGAACATAAAGAAGCATTCGCATGGGACTATACAGATATGAAAGGAATCTCTCCTTAATTATGTACTCATCGTATATATATCAAGGAAGATTGTCGACTGATCTGCCAATCTCAACGTCGAATGAACCCTAATTTAAGAGAAATCCTTAAAGAAGAACTTCAAAAATTGCTTAATGCAGGGTTTATATATCCTATATCAGACAGTGAATGGGTTTCCCCGTTGGTAATAGTTCCTAAGAAAAATGGGAAATAGAGAGTATGTGTAGATTATAGAGCCTTAAACAAGGCCACTCAAAAAGATCACTTTCCATTACCATTCATTGATCAAGTGTTAGACAGTTTGTCAGGGAAGAAATTTTTCTCCTTTTTAGATGGTTTCAGTGGGTATAATCAGATCAAAATTGCACCCCAAGATCAAGATAAGACCAATTTTACTAGCCCTTGGGGAACTTTTGCTTATAGAGTTCTCCAATTTGGACTATGTAATGCACCAGCAACCTTTCAAAGAGTAGTTATAGGAATCTTTTCTGATATGCTTAATGACTCTATGGAAATTTTTATGGATGATTTTACCTCATATGGTGTTTCTTTTCAGGAAGCACTACAAAACCTTGAGAAAGTGCTTAAACAATGTATACAAGCCCACCTCTCCTTAAGTACAGAAAAATGTCACATGATGATGAGTGAAGGAATAGTGCTTGGACATTTTATTTCATCTCAAGGAATCTAGGTGGATCCATCCAAGATACAAGTCATTAAAAATATTCCTATTCCCAAAACCCAAACAGAGGTAAGAAGTTTTCTAGGACATGTTGGATACTACAGAAGATTTATCAAAAAAAATTCCAAATTAGCTTCCCCTCTATTTGTGTTACTGATGAAAATGTTGAATTCAAATGGACTAATTCTTGCTAGGAAGCATTTAATACACTTAAATATCAGTTATCTACAGCTCCTATTCTTAGAGGACCTGATTGGACACTTCCCTTTCATATATCCTCTGATGCTTCAGATACTGCAATAGGAGTTGTCTTGGGACAAGAAGAAAATCATCTCCCTTATGCTATTTACTTCATTAGCAAGAATATGACTGCTGCTGAACTCAATTATACAGTTACCGAAAAGGAATTCTTAGTAGTTATCTATACTATTAATAAATTTAGACACTACATCATTGGCTATTCTACTCTTGTCCATATTGATCACTCATATATCAAATATCTAATGAACAAACCTATTGGCGATGGAAGTCACTCCTGGATTGCAGCAGGAGCAGAGCCTGACGCCCATCAGTTTATGTCACGATTTGTGTATGAAAGGGGTGATCGAATGGAAGTAAACTCGGACGATATTGTTTCAACTCCGAAACTAGGCCAGGCATGCATGGGCAGGTGAGGTCTTGAACATACTTCAGACGGTGAATTGTAGTAAGGGTGAGTAGGGGGAAGACTTGTATCAGAGAGATGCAAAGGTCTATTGTCAACATCAGGTTTATAGCAGACTGTAGGAGAATGCATTTAAACGCAAGATCTTCTTACCTTCAAACACAGAAAACCAGAGAATACAATAGTGCCACAATAAAACCTTTATTATAACACAACTGCAATAATTCATGCGAATCAGTCAATCATGAACTCCCTCGGTATGAGATGAAAACTAGATGGAATGGGGAAATTGTCTTTCATTAAAAAAGAAATCTTACATACAGATGCATAACCAGAGAACTAGAGTGTATGTTTAAACATTACAATCGAGAGCCTTGCTCTACCATCGATGCTTGAAAAATATCAAAATTAAGCATATATACTCCTAAACATTTGCCCAACAGAGGCCCATGGGACTTTCGGGACAAGGAGCCTCTTCAATCAAATCTGGCCTGCACTCCCCTGTCATATGCCACCTTAATTCTACATGGCTCACTCCAGGGGGTAGTTGAGCCTTTAAATATTGAATTAGCATGTGCAGGCTTCCCTGGCGAGTCGAGGACTCGGCATGGCTTCCATGAGAAGAACTAGTACAGAGGATATTCTCGGGTAGACTTTTAGTCGGAACATCCATACTTTGCAATTAATGAGTGAGGCGAGGTTTCAACCACCCTCTCTCTTCTTCATTCATTCCTAGCAGGTACCGGGATTTAGATCACGTCGAAATGGGGTCTGGAGAACACAGTGCCCCCATTTTGAAAATCAATTTGGTGCTTTTGGCCTCCCCTTCGCACAGCCCTTTCTACTTTCTCGAGTGACCATGGGTCGTGACCTTATGCCTATTTTCCAGAGTGCTTTCGACATTTCGTGATTCAAGGTTTCGAGAGGTGAAATAATGAGGTGCGCTTACCCCTCGAACTCCCGAATGCCGACGTGACGGGGATGTGCGCCACAATTTCTTCAGATGAACGGCCTAGATAGTATTCACTATTATAAAGGGGGTTTCCCCCCCCCCATTTACACGCTCGCTTGATGTGACCTGGGGCTATGACCGTGGGCTCGACTCCAAAGGTGCTTCCGGCGTTTCGACGATTTTAGCTGTAAAGAATGGGAGGCTCCTTGTATCCTAAAACACTGATCCCTGATACGTTGATCGGTCGCCACCTGTCCCAATTGGATCGAACGACCTAGATCTACCTTGAACTATGGATGCTACCCTTCGTGTTGAATCTCGGGCAACTTGACAGCCCCGAAAACTTGATGACCATTGATTCGCTTTGCAGTTGAATCTCGGCAGCTAACAACCAACACTTCACCCGCTCACTTGACTTGCAACTGGAAAAGGGATTCTCCCGTGTTGCGCTCGGGTGCTTCCCACGCTACCTGCAGACCTGGGTACCTTTGTGCCCAAGACAAAAATTGTCACTAACAAAACCTATCACAAATGCTCAAGTCACCAGGAAAAGAAAATGTAGTTGCTGATTTCCTTTCTTGGTTAACACCTGATGATGATACCCCAGTAGATGATTCCTTTCCTGATGAATATCTATTTGCAGTATCTTCTCACTCACCTTGGTATGCAAACATCGCTAACTACTTGGTTGTAGGGAAGTTACCACCACACCTATCCCACCGAGAGAAAAGAAGAATCATTCAACAAAGTGCTCAGTATAGCTGGATAAGTGGGTGTCTTTTCCACACAGGTTTTGATCAAGAAATCTAAAGGTGCATTAGAGAAGATGAGGTTTATGATGTACTAAAAGCTTGTCATGATGGCCCTTGTGGAGGGCATTTTGTTGATAAAAGAATAGCACATAAAATTCTCAAGATGGGGTATTATTGGCCCTCACTTTTTAAAGATGCAAAAAAATATGTACGGGCCTGTAATAGTTGCCAAAGAATGGGCCAACCTAATCATAGAGATGAAATTCCATTAAACCCCCAGATAGTACTTGAACCATTCGAAAGATGGGCCTTAGACTTTGTAGGACCCATTAACCCCCCATCCAATCAAAAAGTTTACATAGTGGTCTGCACAGATTATATGACCAAGTGGGTGGAAGCTAAAGCACTCCATAGAGCAACTGAAGAAGCAGTTCTAGATTTCTTATTTGAAGACATCTTCATCAGATTTGGAGTGTCAAGAGAATTAGTTACAGATGGAGGACCTCCTTTCAATTCTCATGGTTTTAAAGTTACCCTTCAAAAATATCATATTCAGCATAGAATGACTACAGCATACCACCCCCAAGCCAATGGACAGGTGGAAAGCACAAATAAAGTAATAGAAGCCATTCTCACAAAAACAATGAAGGAAAACAGAAAGGATTGGTCTCACAGGCTCCCTAAAGCATTATGGGCCTACAGAACTACCTGGAGAAATAATACAGGATTCTCTCCCTATGAATTAGTTTATGGAAAAAGTGTTGTCTTTCCTGTGGAATTTGAAATCAAAACCTTAAGGACTGCTTTAGCTGTCAACCTTGATTTGACCGATGCACAGACAGCCAGGTTGCAGCAGCTTAATGAATTGGATGAAAAAAAACTAGATGCCATTCATCAGACAACTATGATTCAACAGCAAAGATCAAAATTGCATGACAAAACTATCAAGCATAAGCAATTCCAAAAAGGTAATTGGGCCCTACTGTACGACTCTCAGTTTAAAGAATTTCAAGGGAAACTACGTACAATATGGCTTGGACCCTACGAAGTAGACACTATTTTCCCCAATGGAATAGTAAGGCTCCTCACAATCGATGACTCTAAAACACCGTTACTTGTAAATGGTCATCGGCTCCGTCTATACCAGCACCCTATTTCCAAAGAAGATTTTAAGGCTACATGTGTGGCAGACTCTCATTACCTCTTTTTAGAGGGGGATCCTACCCCTCATTGCAATTAATTCTTTTTAATTTAATTTATTTAGTATTAGATTAGATTTCATTTACTAATAATCCCTGTCACGAAATACCATGTTACAATTGATTTTTGCAGATCCCTAATCAAAGCACAGGCCTACTAAGAAAGGACGATCCTAATTCAAGAAGAGGCAAGCTTTCCCATTGCTGAAAGACCATTGTTCAGCAACTTTTTGACTTTCTCCATTGCCGAAACACCACTGTTCAGCAACTTTGTGCCTTTTTCCATTGCTGAAACACAACTTTTCACATCCTTCCCCCATTGTCGAAACACCATTGTTCAGCAACTTTTTTCCCTTTCCCCACTGCCGAAACACCACCATTCCACAATTTCTCGCCCTTCTTTTCCCATTGTTGAAACACCACTGTTCAACAATTTTTCACATTTTCCCCCATTGCTGAAACACCACTGTTCAGCAATTTTTCACATCCTTCCCCCATTGTCGAAACACCACTGCCCGCAATTTTTCACATTTTTCTCCCATTGTTGAAACACCATTGTTCAGCAATTTTTCACTTTTCCTCATTGCCAAAACATCATCGTTCAGCAATTTTTCACCCTTCTCCCTATTGCTGAAACACCACTACTCAGCAAAATGTCGCCACTACTGAAACACCATTTCCTCAGCAGCATTTTGCAACATCACTCTTCAGCAAACATTTCTCTATTCTTCCTATGGCTGAAACACCAACTTTTTAGCATTCTCTGTCAATAAGCTTGTGCGCTCTCGTACTACATTTTTGTCCTTCCAGTAAACAAATCCATAATACAATTTTCCCTAACAAATCAAAAGTCTCTGCCACGGCCACTGCAGAACTATTATGGACAGGCACTATATTTTGTTTGAAGTACGAATCAAAAGGTAAAGGTGAGGTATGTAAATTTTATGTAAATACAATTAAGCTATAGTTAATGAGAAGATTCCAACTCATTATTACCACTCATGTAAAATTATTATTAGCCGCACTTGAAAGGAGGGGAGGAAATATCGAACTTTTATACCATCATTTCACACGAATCAACCACCGTCATTCCTTTTTACCATCCCTTCATTTGTTTCACCACCATTTGCATGCCTTCACCCGAAAAACTCACTCTGCACAGAAGCGGTTACTCGACTCTTTGACGGTGCATTTTACTGAGTTGTCAGCTATGGGAGGCCCTGTTATACGGTACGAACCCACCACAACATCCCTATTAGAACTGTATCCAGAAGTCTATCAAATTTTTCAACAGGTAGGATGGCTCAGTTATTTTCAGAGGCTACAGGGATTTGATCTACAACAGGTTCTGCAATTTGCTCAAAATCTCTAGGAAGATCATTCCATTGTTCAAGGGGTTCAGATTCCAGTTACAGAAGAGGATATAGCTCAGGTTTCGGGTCTCCCTACCAATGGCATTCACTTGTTCAGCCGCAAACATATCATCCTTAATGCCCAACAGGATTTCCTCTTGCCAGGAGAACAAATTGAACCTAAAGGCCGAGGTGTCCGACTTAGCTCGTTGTCGCCTCCATGGATGAAAGTTGCAAAATTTGTGAAGCACTAACTTACCTATGAAGGCCGATACCAGGTAGTCCACCAGTCTGATTTTGTCATGTTGTCTCATTTACGACATGCTAGATTGGTGAACATTCCTTATTATCTACTTGGATGTCTTAAAAATATGTCGCACTACTGTAAAAAGGCTAAAGATCCCACCCTTTCACTCACCCATCACCGTCTCGTTCAACTACTTATCCAAAAGGGTTTTGCCCAACAAAACCCTCCCCTAAACAACCCACCCATAGACCCCCAAGAAGCTATTGAAATTCCTGCAAATCTTCAGGAACAGCAACCAAAAAACCCTCCAGACCCTCCGGAAGTACCTAACAGTCTGCCTACAGACCCAATCAATCCAATTAACCCCCCTACAATACCAAGCTCGCCCCACATTTTACAAGAATCATCCACTCCTGCCGTTTATATTCTTAGCGATGATTCTGAACCAGAAAATTCTCCATGTCCCATCATTGAGGAAAATCCCCCACGTAAACGAAAGCAAATTCCTTTCTTTCCGCCCTTTTTACAAAGAAAATGAACAAGGGCCTCAACAAGGGCATCCACTACTGCCACTTCCCTAAACCCCCAACCCATCCGACTAATACCTCGTACACCTCCAAACTCCCAAATGTCGGAATCTTTACCTATTCCACCCACGGGCACTACAACACAAGAACCAGAGGCCCAGTGGGTTGCGACATCATCCATTTAAAATTTAGTAGCTGAAACACAAGAACTAACTACTCATCAAGTAGCTGAAACACAAGAACCATCTACCCATTTAGTAGCTGAAACACAAGAACCAGCTACTCATCAAGTAGCTGAAACACAAGAACCAGCTACCCATTTAGTAGCTGAAACACAAGAACTAGCTACTCATTCAGTAGCTGAAAGACAAGAACCAGCTATAGCTGCCACACAAGAACTAGCTACAGCTGAAACACAAGAACCAGTTGATGATATTGTTACCGAGACATAGGAATCAGATGCCCAGGGTGCTGCAATATTACTTTCTTTACATCAAGAAGCTGAAACACAAGAATCAGTTGCTGATCCTATAGCTGCTCCAAAAGAACTAGCTAGTGCGGCTGTGACTGCTACACAAGAACCAGTCACCTCTCAACCAGAACCAACAATGGACTCTGTCTTACAAGAAAATGAGTTCCTAAGGTCTGAACTGGAAGCCTACAAGCAAGAGCTAGCCATGGCAAAGGAAGCCTATGAGAAGGAACTTAAATTGTACACCCTAGCTCGCACAGCGACCATGTCAGAGGGAACTACAACAGAGAATCCGTGTAGAGAATATATGTGCAGTCAATGTGGGAAAATCTACTATCAAACAGGCTACAAAGTAATTCAAATTCCAATGCTAGGAGCTCCCCCTGCACCTTCGACTTTTGCAGTCAAAGAAGAACACCCTGCTGTTACACAAGAACCAGCAGGACCTTCCAAAATTAAAACTGAGCCCTTGCCTATAACAAATGTCAAATCTGAAACCCTTGCTTTTGTTAATAAAGTTGTACAAACATTGTCTATTGATGAATCTGCCCCTCCTAGCTAGATCAATACCCACACCTTTGTGGAACAAGCCACTCAGACCCTACCTCAGCCTACCACTTGCAACGCTGAAACACAAACTCAGCCATGGGACGAGCAGGCAATAATAGACAAATGGAAAAAAGAGTCTGTTGTTACACAAGTCAAAAGCTTGCAGGAACACAGACAAATCTGGATAAACCATATATATTCAAACTGGGAATCTTTGGAGAAAACACGTCAGGAATCCCGTGCCTATAAGAAACAGAATAAAGAGCTTAAAGGAAGATTGCTCCTAATATTTGACTTGGCACAAAAGTTGTTGGCTGCAAGGAAACCATCTTGCAATTACTCTCTATTCCTCATGGAACGACTTACATTGTTTTAGATTAAATCAATCAAAGAAGGCAGACCCCATGCAGTGTTAAATCCAGCAGCTTTTGTTAAAACTTTTGCAGAAGCCTCTACTATGGATCAGCACCTTCTCTGTGAGTTATATTTTCATAATGAGGCCATCCCTAAGAACCGATGGCTTAACCTTAACCCTCTTGTCGGTGACATCCAGATTCGGGCACTCACCTCCTTCCTCAACAATCAAATTATATGGCAAGATGACTTCCTAGCTGCCAAGCATAACGAGGATAACCGCCTTCTCTGGATAAGGCCAGAACCACAAAATGCTGCCACCTTTGTTACAGATTATTATCAGTTTTTAAAGAAACCAGGGATGACTCAACACATTCAGCAACTACAGACATCAATGTTTCAGGAGTGTCAACATTTCATTAAATCCACAGAGATTGATGCCCTATAGGCAAATAACATGTTTTGGAAACAATCTACTGAGAAAAGACAAGAACACAATCCTTTTAGCCCCACTAATCTTGAGATAGCAATCTCCAGGGTACCTAGCTACATCAAGTGTGTTCAGCAATGTGCTGAAAGCTGGATAGGGTATCAGTTTCATTTTCCTATCCTCTAGATGCCAGCAAAGAAATATCAAGTTCATTATAAGTTGCCCAAGAAGGCCGAAACAGCAGCTTGGCAAAGGTTACAACGCGTTCAAGGGTTCAGAGCTTCAACAGACATCACCTTTCATAGCTACTGCTTGAGTAACTTGCACGCTCAGAGTCGGTATCCAGATTCTGATTTAGAGTGAAGTTGCCTGAGGACATGCAGCATTTTAAGTTGGGGGGGGATGTTAGGACCCTACAATGTACCTTTTTTCTCACACCTTTTGCTACCATTACACCATTTTTTCACTCACATTATCACCTTACCCTATCTTTCCAAAGGTATACAATGTCTCTTCTCTTTACTATATGTTTAATCTGTTTTGCATATAATTTTACATTACTCTCGTACTTAACCATTGATCAGAAATATATAAGTGTTGAAATAGTTCAAACTGCATATTAGCATTGAGGCCTGTTGCTGAAACAGTTAAAGCACGCAAACCCTGTGGCTAAAACAGTCTGTGGTCTATGATGTTGAAACAGCAACTCACAGAAGCAGTTACACTCTTTGTTGGCTATGATGTTGAAACAGCAACTCACACAAGAGAAGCTGCTACACTCCACGTGGTCTACGATGTTGAAACAACAACTCACACAGAAGCTGCTACACTCTCTGTGGACTACGATGTTGAAACAACAACTTACACAAAAGTTGTTACACTATCTGTGGTCTATGATGTTGAAACAGCAATGAAGTTGTTACATTGACCACAACATCTGCACCTTGAGCCAGAATTAACCATCACTGCCGCGTGACCACATGTTGAAAGTCAGAACACAAATCCCGTTGCTGAAACAACCTGCGATTTGCGATGTTGAAACAGCATACAACAACAGTAACGAGAAGACAAATAAAGAATATGTTACTCCAGCTGAAACAGCAACACCCCACTCAGCACCTTTTCAACTATTGTAATAGCATTCTGTTGCGGGAGACTAGGATATCCTATTCCAGTATAGAGAGTCGATCTGACTAAGAATAGGACTCAGATGTATACATGTAATTGGATGATCAAATTGTATCGAGGGGATTCTCCTCTTTAAATAAGAGGAAATCATCATTAGAGAGGATCTTCTTTTTAGCAAAAGAAAGGATTTTACAGAGAAGGACGTGTTTTACTTCAGATTGTAATATGATACAGTTGACAGATGAATAAAAGACGATTCTAAGCATTTCTCTCTAGTTCCTTTCATTTCAAGGGAATCTTGTGAGAAGGGAGGGCCCACCTTCTTCACAAGATTTACCCATTAGCTTTGTAGTGTGTTAGTGTTATTTTTGTTCATGCCTTGATTAAATTTTGTTTTGTTGAAACACTACTTTACTGAACTTTGTTTTGCTGAAACACTACTTTACTGAACTATGTCTTGTTGAAACTCTGCTTTACTGATTGTTACATTGTTTTCATATAATTCATGCTCAGGGAACTGTTGATCATTCTAGTTAGAAATCTTGTTTGGTGAATTTATGAAAGCGTGGTAATCAGAGACAGGTGTTGAAGGTTCCTGCTTGGGGAATAGGGTCCTGTTCTCTGTTAAGAGATAGTTAGTCTTCAGTGTGTGTCAATCATTTCAGTTAGCAATGAGTTCATAAAAGTGTGATGATCAAAAACAGGTGTTGAAGATTCCTACTTGGGGAATAGGGTCATGTTCTCTGTTACAGAATAGTTGGTCTTTCCTTTTGCAGTATCATGAAAATATTTCTTTCTTAAGTTGTTATTTCTTCATGTAATCCAGGATTCTTTGGACAATTATTTCTTTAAACATTGAACTCTGCAATAGGTAGATTTATTTCCTGTAATTCAAGTTAGAACTTCAGTTTGTTCAAGGCAAGGTGTGATTAATATATTTTTACTACAACTCTAGGTTGCTTTTGAGATTGAGCATATATAGTGTGTGATTACCTTTGAAATAAATAGAGTTCCCTGGGTTGACAATTTATGTAGCATTTGATTGTTTAGTTAAATAAGCAATTATAGTGACCAACAATAAAGAGCAGTAAAAATATAAGACGCTAGAGCTCATTTGTACACATATAGCTCGCAACTGCAGAAATCTAGTGCGCAATACAGAAATTTAGTAAGTGTGCAATGTAAATGTGTTGAACTTGCACAAAATAGATCTAGCTAAACAATGATACACACATTTGCAGAGAGAATTGAAAAAGAAGAAGGAGAGAAAGAATGGAAGAATTATTATTAATCGTTTCCACACTCAAAGAGTGAATAATTTACAATAGATATAGGATACATGAGTAACTAATAAGCCATAGTGGTGGTCTAGATTGATCTGGACACACACCAACAATTACAAGAGTAAACTGCCACCTAGTCTAGTCTCTCAGGCAGTTACGGGAGTGAACTACCACCTAGTTGAGTTAACTAGTCAACTAGTCTTCAGTTAACTAACTGAACAAAGAGTAGTGTGGAGTTAACTAAGGGAATCAAGGCTAATGCATCACTCTGGTGATGATACCAAGGCAAGTTCAAATTATCATGGTGATGATCCCAATGTTGCATGGTAATGATCCCAATGCAGCATCTAAACTCAACTCAACTAGTCAAACTGAAGTTTGAACTGAAAGGGAATATTCTCCAGGTGGAATATTCTCTCCTAAAATATAGGAGATTGGATAATGACTAATTATGACTAATAAACAAATAAAAACATTAGGAAAAATAAATCCTAGGTGTGTGTGAAGTAACTCCAACACCCCCCCTGAACATCACTATGGTGAAAATAAAGAATGGGTCCCGGCTACGAGGCCATGTTAGGTACCCAAATACAAAAGATATACTAAACTAAATGAGGAAAGAGGGAAAAACTCATGGAAACAAAACCCCCCCTCAAATTACAATGCATAAAATAAAAAATGATAAGGAACAAAAGGCAGTTGTTAAGCAACCATGTCCTTCACTCCAAGAAGACCTCGCAACTGTGCAAGTTTGTGCTCTTTGAAGATTTTTTTGAAGATGTAGATGTCTACACGGATCTAATGAAGTATCTGCATCATTGATATTTCCACACATATCCACTTTATCTTCTTGTAATGAATAATATCCAAATAAATTTTGGATGAAATTTGAAAACCGTACGGTCATTTCCAGAAAAATGTTGAAATTTTGTTGATTTTCAAACGATCATAACTTCACTTTCCGGACTCCATTTCGAACGATTTTTTTTTTTAAATTGAAAATTTTCCCGAGAGGAATTTAAATATCCAATTTGTTTTTGAAAAAAAATCTCAAAAAAATCCAAAATGGCATCTGATGTGCGCAAATCCCTTTTTGAATCCTAAGATGCATGCATGGTGCATGCAAAAGTGTTTGCATGTGACTCCTGAGATGCATGCCATATATCTTCCACGTGAATTTCAAAAAAAAAATATGAAATGGAGTAGACATCATCTTCAATTAATGGAATACTGATTTTTGTAGATACTTGTGTAGAAGGCTCTTCAAACTGAGATGATTTATCTTCCAGTGGCTTCTACATTCCCTATCTTGTCAGCATTTTGCTTGCATTCTTCCTTACTCCCAAACAAAACCTCCAATTTGCTCCATAAATCATTTGGAGTGAATTCTTGTGAGTCATCATATACTTGATGGAGAATTTCGGGAGAAATAAAATAGAGGATACATCCTATGGCCATATCTTGTCTATTGAGAAAGTCATTTTTCTCATCGACAAAATCAGGCTCTACTTCCATTGCCATAGTTATTTGGTACAAGCCTCTATATCTGAGCATAAGCAGAATTTTTGGCTTCCATTCCAAATAGTTATGAGGCGTGAGAAGTATTTCTAGCGAATAATCCATCTTTTTGTTCTCTTCAATCTTTTGTACCTGCAAAAAAATTTGGTGTAGCTTTTTCTTAGCACTCTGTTGGATCTGATACCATGTAAATGTTTTGAACCTGCACAAAATAGATCTAGCTAAACAATGATACACACATTTGCAGAGAGAATTGAAAAAGAAGAAGAATGAGAGAAAGAATGGAAGAATTCTCATTAACCGTTTCCACACTCAAAGAGTGAATAATTTACAATAGATATAGGATACATGAGTAAATAATGAGTCATAGTGATGGCCTAGATTGATCTGGACACACACCAACAGTTACAAGAGTAAACTTCCACCTAGTCTAGTCTCTCGGGCAGTTGCGGGAGTGAACTACCACCTAGCTGAGTTAACTAGTCAACTAGTCTTTAGTTAACTGATTGAATAGAGAGTAGTGAGGAGTTAACTAAGGGAATCAAGACTAATGCGTCACTCTGGTGATGATACCAAGGCAAGTTCAAATTATCATGGTGATGATCCCAATGTTTCATGGTGATGATCCCAATGCAACATCTAAACTCAACGCAACTAGTCAAACTGAAGTGTGAACTAAAAGAGAATATTCTCCAGGTGGAATATTCTCTCCTAAAATATAGGAGACTAGATAATGACTAATTATGACTAATAAACAAATAAAAACCTTAGGAAAAAAAATCCTAGGTGTGTGTGAAGTATGTGAAGTAACTCCAACACGCAAGTCTAGAGAGTAGTTGCAGTTGCAGCTACAGCTACTGAAACTTGTATTTTTGGTTTTAGGCTTGGAATTTCGCTTGGTTACAACTTGGAATTGTTGCCTTGTGCGATAGCTCTGGAGAGAGGTACGCTACATTGATTGGATATTAGGCCTACGATTTTCTTCCAGAATTATTCTCTATTAAGGTTAAGGTGCTCGAGTGTGGCTTCGGCCTACGGTTGGGTGAAAACATTTCTATATTGTCTATGGTTAAATGAGCATGTTATAACCCTAAAATGCACCATACAGGTTTACCTGGCATCAGGCCAACTCATGCCTCTTCCTAGCCAAAGCCATGCTGAGCATTTCCTCAAAAAACCACTCAAAACAAACAACCCGCGCCCTAACTTCTCACTGGGCGCGGGCAACCGCTTGCTGTCCTTTTACTGCACGCGGGTATCCACGGGCTAGCTCAAAACAGCCCGCGAGTACCTAACAATGCAAAAAATCAGGGAAGTTTCCGCCGAGACTCGGGGCTTTTTGTCAGTTAACTGAAACTCTCCGCCATGCATGGCCGAGAGTTCGA
>ML853196.1:7360-23246 GCA_009831015.1 Picea engelmannii | reverse complement strand
CTTTGCCTCAAGCTTTAGGAGAACTCAAGAAGCAGCAGTTGGAGGACAGAAAAGAAGAGGAAGAGCCCAGGATCAGAATCGTGGAACGGTGACCAGCCTCAGAAATCATTGTAAGTTGATTTGTATTGAAGTTAATGAAAAAAAGATACTTTTCCCGTCCCGCATACATAAGTCTCATCCGTGATATTTGATTTACGTTTTTATCTCTAACCCTATAATAGATCAGTAGCATGCATGCATAGTATTGTTTGATTGCAGGAAGCTTTGTGGAAGGAGCAGCAGCAGCAAAAGGACAAGAAACTCAACGGAGGATCTACTTCAGCCGTCCGAAAAAAGGTTGGTTTATTCTTCTCTTGTATGCATGTGAAGAAAGAGGTTTCAGATTCGGGTAGAAGGTCAAAAGTTAAGTCTTAAGGGTCATTTTCTGCGTATAAGTTTAGAGCCCTAGCTTGTTAGTCCGTAGGGTATAATACCCCACAACAGAGCACACCTACTTTTCTAACATATGTATCAACTAAATCATAAATTGACTGAGTACATTCACTGCATAGAATATATCATGTCTTTTTTTAACCAGATACATCAATGATCCAATTAGTTGTCTATAAATATGTGGATCAATCTTGCCTAAATCGGAAGAAATATCTCTCATTTTCTTCATATCCATCACCATCGGTGTAAGCATGGACTTGCAGTCTATCATCCTGAATTTCTTCAATATCTCAACTATGTATTTCCCCTGACTTAGGGGAATATCATCAGTCCTCTGCCACACTTCTCGTCCCAAGAAGTAGTGCATCATACCAAGGTCCTTCATCTCGAATTCAAAAGCCAATGCACACTTGCATTCAACAATAAGTCTTTCTAAACCGGTGAGGAATAAGTCATCAACATATATGACCAAAATCAGGCACTTGTCACCAACAATGTTGTAGTATAGGTTTAGATCAGCAACACTCTTGTTGAATCCCAAACTCATCAAGTATCCATCAATCTTATCATACCATGCTTGAGGTGCCTGCTTTAGTCCATACATGGCTTTCTTCAACCTGCACACATGAGACTCCTTCTCATGTAACATGAATACATCTGGTTACTCAATGTAAACTTCTTCCTCAATTTCTCCATTGAGAAAGGTTGGCTTCACATCCATCTAATGTAGTCTCAAACCCATGGATGCAGAAAGGGAAATAATCGTACATATGGAAGTGTATCGGGAAACAGGAGAAAATGTCTCCTCATAATCTATTCCCTCCACCTGAGAGAATCCTCTAGACACAATTCTCACTTTGTACTTCTCCACACTTACATCAGCTGCATGTTTGATCTTATAGATCCACTTGGAAGTCACTACAGACTTCCTTTTCGGTCTCGGAACAATTTCCCACACATCATTCTTCATGATGGACTGATACTCTTCGGTCATTCCATCTTTCCAAACCTATTGATCTGTTGCTTCTCCGTGACAAGAAGGCTCATTATCAATGATGTGATTAATAGCTAAAACATAACTTGAAAAACTTTGTGGTATCTTGCTCTCTTGGAATGTACCACGAGGAGTTGCATGTCCCTCTGCCTCCCGCAGAGCCTGTCGAGCCCATGCAGGCATTTTCTGGCCTACTACAATGTATTTGGGAACATCAACTAGAGCTACGGGATCAACTGGATCAATAATTGTCTCCCTTTGAACTGTTTAAGGGGGAGAAGGTACTGTCACTTCTTTCTTCTTGCTGTCAATCTCCAATTTGAGATTCTTTGGATCTTCATAAGGCTATCTCTTCCTCAAAGGTAACATCTCTGTTAACCTTGATCTGTCTCTGACCAGGGATGTATATCCGATATTCCTTTGAATATTCACTATACCCCACAAATGTACCCTTTCTTCCAGAAGGGTGTAGCTTGGTCCTCTTTTCCTTGGGTACATGAAAGTATAATAGACACCCAAATATCCTTAAGTGTCCAACCTCAGGCCTCACTCCAGTGAAAGCTTCTTCGAGAGTCATGTTCTTCAGAATCTTATGAGGACTCTTGTTTTGAATGTACACATTTTTCATGGATGCCTCTTCCCATAGAATCATAGGTAGATTTTGATCATGTATCATCGCTTTGGTTGCCTCAAAAATGGATCTATTCTTTCTTTATTCAACCCCATTCTGTTGAGGGTTATAAGGAACGATGTACTCCTTATTGATCCATGCCTCAATACAGAAATCACTGAAATCCCTGGAGGTGTACTCTCCTCCATTATTTGATCTCGGCACCTTGATCCTACTCATGGTCAGGTTCTCAACCTAATCTTTAAACTCTTGAAATGTCGCAAGGACTCCATCCTTGGTCTTCAAGAAGTAAATCCACGTCTTCCGAGACTGATCATCGATGAAGAGAACATAGTAAAAATATTCATTCAAAAAAGAAACAGTCATGGGTACACAAACATCTGTATGTACCAAGTCCAAGATCCCATTGGATATATTATCATTGCTAGAAAAGGACCCCTTGACATTCTTTCCAAGAGCACAACCTCTGCAAACACCATCATGCTCGATATGTATCTCAGGAAGGCCTGTCACCATATTCCTAGAGAGGGAAGGTCTCTATGATGTAAATGAGCAAGTCTCATATGCCATAGCTCGCTCAAGCTGATAGTATCATGTAATAAGGCATATACTGACAGTCAATCTATACAAAAAAATTTCTCGAACACCAATCACCCAAGCATAATCCATGTGTGAGTTCTTATGCCATGCAAGAAATTTTCCTTCAGAGAAGGTAACCTTGTAGCCTTTATCCTCTAAGGCAAAAACAGAGACAAGGTTCCTTTTCATCCCAAGTACATATAGTACCTCACTTAATTGAAGAGGTATGTCAGAATCTAGTTGGAAAGAAGAATTTCCAACTCCCTTCACAGTATATTTGGCATTATCACCAAGTACATCATGCAGATGAGACTATTTCTCTATAGGGTTTGTAAGATGTTCTCTATATCCAATCATGTGTTTGGAAGCATCATTGTCAATCAACCAAATATCACTATCAATAAGGACGGTACCTAAGAGTGATTAAATGAATAAGAATGCTTCATATTTTATGTCTTCATCTCTATGATGTGGTTCTGAATCAACATCGGTAGTGGATGCATGTTGTCTTCATTTCTTCCTCGTAGGAAAATCTCTCGCAATGTTTCCATACTTGTCACATCTAAAACATTCAATCTTTGAAATGTCTTTTCTATGTTCATGACCTGAAGTTGTTGAAGTTTTCTTGTCTTTGAATGCTTTGCCAAAACTTATTTTATTTCTTCTGCCTCTCTTTGTATGAGAAGGAAGGGCTTGATTGTCATCATGATGGAATTCTTTCACGCCTTTGGCTATAAGTTTGGTTTCTTCCTGAGTGCAGTCTTCCCATAGACGATCAAACAGAGGTAAGTCTTTTCTGCCACTGGTACTTTGAATGAATGGTTCCCAATGTCTTGGAAGGGCATTGAGATTAATCATGACAAGATATCTGTCTGTGATGGTTTCTTCAATGGTACCTAACTAATCTTTGATATCTGAAATATTCATGACGAAGGTAGCAATGGTGTCAGCTTTTGTCATCTTAATATTTTGAAATTGGTGTTTCAATGTGAAAGCTTTGTTACTGTTTTTTCTCTCAAACATCGTCTTTAGTGCATCATACATTTGATACGTTTCCTTCAAGGTAGAGATGTGAGGTAGTAGATGATCTCTTACTGTATATATGATTATCTTCTTGGCTTTGACATCATCTACCTTCCATTCAGCCTTATCTTCATTAGTTTTTGTTGTTGGTAGAGTCTTTTCTATCAATCTCAATAGTTCATCCTCTTCTAGAGTGATATGTAATCTTGACTTCTAGGAGCTGAAGTTGCTTGTTCCATCAAGCCTATCTTCCACCAATTTTTTGTTCTTCATGGCTTGAATATTCTTCACAAACCCTAACGAATAGGCTAGAAACCCTAGCATTTTTCAAGAGGAGCTCACTGAGTGGTTTATTGGACTTATGACTACCAACAAGAAAACTTAGAGAGACAAAGGAACCTCAACAAGCTGCAAAAATACTCCAACATTATGCAGAAATCCTAAAACTGAAATTACGCACAAACCTTATAAACCCTAGGGTTGAAACTCAAAAATCCTTCAATTCTTTATCTGGGAGTTGTAGTAGGTCCGTTGGACTTGGCTGTACCTTCCTGTGCAAAAATTAGGCCCAACATTCAAGGGGAAAGTGTTAAAACTATCTTGACAAGGAAAATGGAAGGGGTTGTTTTTGCAATTGCAGCAAGAAGGTAACGGTTAGCTTGGAATATCTTGTGCAATGGCTCTTCGGGAACTCTGCTATGATACCATGTTGAATTTTAATGCTTAGCTCAAGCACGTGTAGATTATTTTCAATTTAGCATGAACCTGAACCATAAACAATGCAGCAATACAATATACAATAGTTGCAGTAACCAAGATCACAAGAAGAATAACCATGCACAATAACACAAGAAGTTATCCTGGGAAAACCCTTCTCAACCAAGGGAAAAACTCAGCGATCATTTTTTATAGAGTCGAGAGAAGATCACCCTTTCACCACAAACCCTAGTGCACACAAGAGGGTGCTCTATGACCAAGAAATCTTGTCCCTAAGGGAAGTGTGCACTTTAGCCCTACAAGTAGGCATTGAGATAATGAAACAATGAAGAGGGAGTGTGATCCACAATGGGGATCTAACTCTTATTTATACATGACCTAACACATCAAATGGATGTGTCTATTGGCACAATAGGGATGACCTATACAACTAAATAATATAATTAATATTTACACAATATAAGTTATCTTACATGGTGGGGTCGACTTGTACCCTTCACAATACAAAAATAGGGTTACACAATAATCTTACTCTTAGACAATATAATGAGGATCTCTCAAACATCTTCTAGTGTTATGCCACTAGGAATAAGTCTATGTGTGCTCAACCATAGGTAAGTCACCCTCAATAGATAAACTCAACTAAATCCATAGGAGTATTATCTAGAGGGCCATCTACAGTCGACTCAACTAAGTCCATAGGAGTCTGACATGAGACCATATCAAGTTGTCTCAACTAAGTCTAGAGGAGCATGAAAAGAGACCACACACGTCATCTCAACTCAGTCTAGAGAAGTATGACTCACCCATCACATGGGCATTCTCACAGATCATCTCAACTCAGTCTAGAGGAGAATGACCTGGAAAATGTCTCATGAAGTTGCAATCATCAACACATTCAACTCAGAAATACTCGGAAATTTAGGCAATGCCAGAGAAAAACCCATTGTGGGGAAACCAAATGAGACAGATAGATTTATTTAGCTTCAGGAAAATATATATCAGCAGCAACAATACAATTTCCAGCAAGAGAAGATTAACTTACAACATCGACAAACTGTCCCAAATTTATGTCTTGGAAAATGTGCCCAAAAACTTTGTACTGGTGTACGGCCCTACCCTCTTCCAACACTTTGAAATTTGTTCCAAATAGCAATTGTACGGACAACAACATAAAAATGTCCAAAACACCAATAGAACACACTAGAAAACTTCCTTGATTTGTGTGCAGCAATGTTGCCTCGAAATTCGTGCCCTCCTCTCTATTGTACAAATTGTACGAATCCATACAATATGGCCTCTCGAATAGTATTAAGTTACAACACCCTCACATAGAAATATTCTCCTGGGATTTGTGCCCAAGCTCTCTTGGGAAATGCACCCTCCTTGCTTCCCTAACTTTCCTCTCTCAAGCTATCTTAGAAATCTCTCTCAATCTCCTTCTCATTGTGTCTTGTACACTACCCTAGGTATTCTCTTCTAATCTGAAAGTGACCCTTCACCTTCTCCAAGCCTAAATCTAATGGCCAAGATCTAGTCTTTCCTTTACAAGATCAAGGGACATGATTCATTCCCTCTAAAATAAATCACTTTAAAATATAAAAGTGCATTTTTCACTTTATAACATAAGTGCACTTTATGAAATAAAGTCACTTTAATATTAGAAGGTACACTTCATTAAAAAGTCACTGACATAAAAGAACCGCTTTATCACAACTTTATACAAAAAACTTTGCAAAGTCAAGTGTCTAGTAGTGTAGGCATGAGGTTACATCCGCATACAAGACAAAACATGCGAAGCACCTCCCGAGCTAAAAGGATAACAAATTATTCACCAGTTCCCTCATCCATCCTCTTTATCAAAACCCTTCATATGAAGGCCAAGGGACAAGGGAAAGTGAACAGTTCCCTTGGATCTTTTCCATGCCCTTGGAACTTACTCAACCATGGACCAACGATACTCAATCCATTCAAACTTCGGGGTAGTCCTCTCTATTTGGTTGGCTTTTGCTTACTTAGGATATCCCTTCCACAATGCTCTACAACAACTCCACAGTTTTGCAACCCTCAAGTTTTAAACACCATTATTTCATTTCTTTATCTCTAATGGTCATTCGCATTCCTCTCCCAAATCACTTCTTCTCCCTTAGAGAGATTTGAAATGGTTTTCTTCAAGAATGCCCATAGATTCCCATCTATTTTCAAGCTAGTAGACCTAATTGTGTTTTGACCTTCTGAGGAAAGAAATGAATGAGCCTGATGCTGAAATTTGGTGGGCACGTGGAAATGGTTGTTAGACAAGTCGTTGTAAAACATTCACTACCAACGAACATTGTATGACCGAGTTATAGAAAAAATTTCATATACATCCATTTCACATTTTTGAGGGGTAAACAAAACAATCTATGGCTAAAATTTGGTGGACATGTGTGTAGATATGGCAGGTAACACCGGTCCAAAATTTTTCATCATCCAACATCATATGCCCTTGTTATGTTAAGAAATAAATAAAAATTGTTTTTTTAACTTGTCCACTTTTGCAACAATTTAATTTTGAAGATTTTATGTATTGTATTAAAAAAATTGCAGCAGCTTGTAACATGGTCACTTCAATTTTCTGCAACAACCATGAGCATCTTGAATTCGAGATAACTACAAAAAGAAGTCTGCATTCCCCAACGTGCCTTCATTTTGCAACATCTTCCCATGCTTTTTGTTTATGACTTATAGGTTTTTAATTTAACCCAAGGTTAAGCATGAAAACTAAATTCATTACACCATATCTGTGTAAGATCACAACTACCTATTTTAGGATTTTGCATTCTAGAAAAACTATGATGACAATGTTCTTCTTTAAGTGTCTTAGACTTTGGTTCCAATACAATATGATCCATAAATGATAGGCCTATAGCACACTCGTCTCACCAACATGATACTAAAATGCAAAAAATAAATTGGAATATTTATGTTTGTTATTTCCTTATATTAAATAACTGCAATAAAATTTGTGGATTAAATTTAAATGCATAAAACAACTTTGAAGTAAAAAATCACCCACACAACAATAACGCAGATTTACCCTAGAAACCAATCTTGGAAAAACCAACATATTACGGCTTCTTGGCTCTATTAGCATAAAAGGAAATTACATGCAACATAATAAAATAATTGCACTCTCTCAATAAAAGATTTTGGAGTGTTCTTACTTTATCTCTATAATGCAAGTTTTTACAAGCTTTGGTACATCATTACAACACTATGGACTAGGCCTCCTTAAGTATTGATCATCCTCTGAGTGTTCTATAACAACTCCAACCTTAATCTAGTTTCATTCTTCTTATCTGAAAAAAAAATATACGTGATGCCAACGGTAGTATTCGCTTCCTCTACCACATACAGGGATCTTAATGTTTCACCCATTCAATGTCGAAGCATGGTGTCATTATCAAACACCTCTTCTATATTCAAATCCAATTCATTGTGCTCGTTGTTGTGTTCTGCAACATTGGATCTTCTTCAACAATGCTCTTGCATAGCTTCTACCTAGAATTCTCCAGTAGTAACCTCTTACATCCTCTTTAATAAAACCATTAGTTTGAAGGCCAAGGGATGATGGAAAGTAAATAGTTCCTTGGATCACTTCTATGCTTCACAACAGAGCAACTCCCTCAACCATGGACCAACAATCTTCAATCCATTCATTCTTTAGGGCAGTCCCCTCTATCTACTTAAGTTCTACTTACTGAGAGATGTCCTTCCACAATTCTCTCCAATATTACCTTTACAACTTTGAAGCCCCCAAGTTTTAAACATCATCTTCCTCCTTCCCTTAGCTCTAACATTCGTTCACATTCCTCTCCCAATTCGTTTCTACTCCCTTGGGAGAGATACAAAAAAAATACAAAAAATATTTCTTGCAAGAATCCCAAGAGATTTCCATCTATTTTCCAACTAGCAAACCTAACTGTGTTTTGACCTATGGGAGAATAAATGAACAAATATGACACTAAAATTTGGTGGACGCATGGATATGGTTGTCAATGACCTCTTATAAAATTTCACTCTCAACAAGGACCATACGACTTAGTTTTAACAAAATTACATATACAACCATTTCACATATTTTAAGGGTAATCCAACTAATCTAAGGCTAATATTTGGGGGATATATGTGGATATGTGTGAACTAAACCCAATCCAAATTTTGTCTTCATACAACTTCATACCCCCCTCTTATACTAAAGATATAAAACCATTTTTTTTAACTTGTCTGCTACTGCAGCAACTAGGGTGATTCTATAGAAATTGTGTTTTGGAGATTGTATGCACTGTATACAAAATCTGCATAAAGTTGTAGCATGTCCACCATTTCTCTTCTACAACAACCATGAGCATATTGAATTCAAAATAATTGCATGTTAGCACATTTGTTTACTCCTAAATCAGATCTTAAATGAAGTAAAATCAACAATAAAAAAGTTGCTAACTCTAGAAGAAAATGCCCTAAGTGTCACCAGCAAGTCTCATCTCCATTTGGGCTGGTGCGTGCCAACCTCGAGGGGGGTGTCCCTAGGGTGTATTCCTATTGTTATAGACCTCGAAAATTTGCAATAAAACCAGAAAAAATAGTAGAAAGAAAATTGCCTTTGGCTAGCGGTTAAACTACCAAAGGGGTAAGAAACACAATTTGAAGTTTACTTGGACAAAAACCCTACAACATAATTGTTTTAATGAAAGAAAAGAAGATAAAAGAGGTGTTATTAAAAGGATGAAACACCACAATTATAGGCTAAAACTACTAACAATGCATAATAAATTAATCACAATACCGACAAGATTTGACAGCTTGATACCAACAAACCAAAACTTTATTATTGCTCTTGCCAAAGCGTTGATTGCACCACTAAACACAAGTACAAAATTGGTAGAGTATTGTTCCTTATACAACGACTAGAAGCTAGAAAGACTAGTGAGAGAGAGAGTATTGTTTCTACTAAGAAAAGTCGATCTTAATCAATGAGGAAGAGCCTCAATATATAGGAGAGTGAGGCACATCTGTGTGTAATAATAGGAGGACACGCGTGTGAGTAAAGGTTGGTGCATCGCATAGATGAGTGGGGATGCATGAGATAGTAAAGTGCATGAAAGAGAAGAATGGAGGTTAAGTGACACACATGGGAGGTAAAAATAATGAGGAGGTGTGCATTGAAGGGGGAGAAGGGAGTTTACATGCAAGGGGATGGCACACATGTGGATAAAGGAGAGATTCAAGGGTGCATGCATATGGAGTAGGAGAGTCAAGGGCACACACATGTGGAGTTCATGCACTAGAATAGGGAGGAGTGATGGAAAGTGACAGATGAGTGAGGGATATGTCCACGCATGAGATAAATCACCCACACGTGTGGAAGAGGGATAGATGCATACGCACATGTGGGATATGCATGGGTGCACCCAAGTGGAAAGTAGAGGGAGATATGCACATGGTGAGAAGGGAGTGTGAAATAAGGGGAGTGGAGTAAGAGAGGGAGTGATTTGAGCATTAGTTAGCTCAACCTTGCCAACTTTGCATGCCAACTCACCCACACATGTGCTTTTCTTGTAAAACACACCACCTTTCCCCAAAAAGTGTGCCCAACATGATCATGTAATGGTGCGCCACATGTCGAAATTTTGTATTGCCACTTTTCACCCTACATGGTGACCACACCTACTAAAGATAGACATGCTAAAAACAACAATCACCCCAAAAAATAGGAAAATCCCAAATATGTATGAGACCGCTAGGAGACCACTACCAGATATAGTATGTCTAAAAATAGACACTACTAAAATTAGAATCTCATCACATGTCAATGAAATTATATTCATCAGATTAGATTTTCAATGAGGAAACCGAATATGTTATTAGAATCATCATCTGATGCCTAGATCTCCATCTTCTAAACATAGTAAATTGCTCGCATGTCATCTAAAAAAGGCTCAATGGAAGCATGAGCTCGCAAGGACTCTAAATATGTGATCAATACTGCCATGTGGACCTCTAATCTCTATATCCTCAAAAGTAGGCAATATATTATATACAGACATCTCTCTCTATCCATGAAAACTTGTGCAATTTTTTGTCTCTGAAACAAGGAGCACTACCAAACCAATCATGTACATGTACTCATATGGGAACCAACCTCGACTCATACAAGGTTGTCTATAGAAAAATCTTTGAATGTCAACCAAAATAAGTCATGTTGGATCTTAACCCTCAAGATTTTCAAGGGAGAAAATCCTACGGTTAAGACTACCACAAGAGGCCTGCATTCATTCTTTAGCATCTTCTCATGCACTTTTAGTGACTTCTACGTTTTTAATTCAACCCAAGTTTAGGCATAAAAACTGGGTTCATTACACTAGATCCATTTCAAATCAATAACCTTAACATAAATAGAAAAGGAGTATAGCATTGGATTCCACCTCCAAAAATGATTAGGGAGTTGAGAATTTGGTGAAGGTGCTATGAAAATTCAAAACCTTGATGTTCAAAAGTTAAAACAATTTTCCCCAGATGCTTTGTTGTTGGAAATGTCATTGTAAATCCAGAGTCATTGTTCGTGTGCCAAAACCCACTTCATTTGCATGGAAAATTATCATCATGGATACCCTCTATTCATCACTTTGTATTTGTTTCAAGGTCAGGAGCATTACCAAGGAACTTAGGCATAAAAGTGTCGTAAAAATGAGCCATAATGGTTATTTTCTAAGTATTTATAAACCTACCCAGTGAGCTTTTATGCAAGCTAACAAGTCAAACTGTCAACCCAATCAATGACATGCAAGTACAATTATCATGGGTTAAATTCCTATGGGTGAGTCAAACTCATCTACGATGAGTTTGACTTGTCAACAATTCAAACTGACTCGGTTCAAGGTGTGAGTCAAGTTTGACTCATGAGTCTAGTTACTATGATCCTTGTCAGGGATTCAAATAGATTTGGTATAAAGGGTAAGTCAAGCTTGACCCATGAGTTTAGTCATTATGATCCTTACAACAAATGCATAATATATGTAGCATCCACAAGTTGGTCAAGAGGAGCGATGCATTATAAAATGAACGCAAATGACTAAGTAATGTGCAATATCATTATTGTTTTTTTTCTAATTTTTGATATTGGAATCATTTGCTAATTAACTCACATGTCATTAAAATAGTTCCTTTTTTAAATTATCATTGAAAATTGAGGCTTATTGAAATATGGGTTGATGTGATACAATTGTTAAAACAAAGCTATTGAGGATGGAATTGTTTTAACCACCAAATATCTTTCTATAGAATATAGAATCATTCATCACTCCCTATTGCATTGTATTGAATGAAGGGAAACACTCTTACAATCCAATTTAATGTGTAGCATGCCTTTGTCACAATAATAAAATAACAAGGAAAAAATCTAATGTGTAAATTATTGTGAAACCAACAAAGGAATGGATAAATAGTAATAATAAAATGTAATAAACTAGTATATATTCACCTCAACCGCAAATCTTTTACACATGGAGAGGATTTTCCCAAAATTTATTTTATCCCTCCATGCTTAATGGATACAGGGTTAAGATGGATCAATACTAGTTTAGTATATTTATTTTTACATTGAGAGGGAATTTTAATAACTAAAAAACATTTTTTCTTAGTTGCAATAATTACTCTAGATTATTTTATTTTAATTAGTAAATGGGTTTTTCTTCAATGGAAAACAAACTCTACCTTAAGCTTTCAACTATTACATGGCCCTTGATTGATTTTAATGGTTTAAAAGTTCTTTTTGCTTAAACAAATAAAGATATTTAATATTAAAGCAAATATTACCCAGTTATAGGTTGTTTCATTTCATCTTTAATTTTCCTACTACACATTTTATAAAAACATAAATGTTATGCTACCTAATGCTTGATTTAAACCACAAAAAGTCCACTTTGACACTTCGAAAATACATTCAAATTTTTAAGGTACCTCAACATTTCGACAACATCAAAAACACAAATCATAAGAAACTTGAAGATATCCACTGCAAAACTACCAACAACTTAGATAACTTGGCATCAACAACCTTCAAAAACACACCATACCACTAATCATAATGTTGGCTAAACATGAAAAGAAAAGGGTGAAGTTTCTTGACATCTACAGCTAATTTAATAAGAAATTTCAAAATAAATAAATAAATAAAATTTAAAGGTCGGGATATGTCACTGTAGTGTCCCCAAGGCCGAGCCTCGTTGTAAAACATGTTTTGAAAGAAATTGTAATTATGTTTTATAGGCTAGTGAGCCAAGTTCTTATAAGCGGGAGACTTATGTGCTGGTAGGCCAGAGGGCCTAAGTGTTGAAGGCCAGGGGCCTGCTGTTGTATATGTAATCATGCAAAACAATTAATAAATATAAACACAGCCATGTGCAGACCGACCACGATGAATGAGTGAAGGGGGACTGAACATCCACAGAGTGGGCAAGGAATTAGGGGTTGAAGGTGGGAAAAAGGGGCTAAGTGTTGAGCCTAGGGGGGGGCTTAAGCCTTGGGAATAATATTTTAATATTATTCCAAAAGAGAAGTGCATTATATGTTTTAACCTAAGTCATTTTTGGAAGGACATGTGATTTCCAAATGGTGGGAGGCACACACGTTGCAGGAACGCATGCAGTCGCATGGGTGACAAGTGTCAACCCTGGCCATGCAATAAAAGGTCGAGATGAGTCGTGTTGGGGGTTCCTCCTCCAGGGGACTCACGAACTGCCAGGAGGGAAGGGGTCTGACTCTTGCAGGAAAACCCTCGTACATCCTCTGAACCATCCGAACTTGTGTTGACCCTTACGTGGATTGTCTGTCACACATTCTCGACACCAGAGCGTGAGTCTATTCTGGGTAGGACGGATGGGAAACGGCCATTCTGTCAGGGTGGAGAGAGTCTGTGGAATTCCCTGCGGAAATTGCTTCTCAGGCAATTCCGAAAATCAACACCGTGACACCTAGCTGCGATTGTTGAGCTTGTTCTGAGAGGTCTGAGTCTGTATCCCTGGTTGACTGTGGTGGTCATGCAGAGATGGATTGTGCGTGAATTGTTGTCCAGTGCAGGTGGTGATTGAGCCTGTGTGTGACCTCTTTCTAAGTGAGGGAGGTGGATGTTGTTGGAAGAGGTTTCTTCCAGAGAGTGTCCAGCACCAGCTTCAGGCTCTGAGACTTCCTGATCCGGCCTGTTGTCGAGACCCAGATAGGGAAGTTAGCACCGATGGACTGTGCTTGTGAAGGTGTATACTCCCGGGCAGAACAGGCATGTGGGGAATGAGAGTCTGGTAGTAGTGGGCGTAAGATGGCATCCTGGGATGAATCCTTCCAGATTCAAGTGATATTTTCCCTGTAACCTCAGCCTAGCTAGGATTCCTTGCCTTGGGGTGGAGCTTAGTCCCAGCTTGGGGATGATCCACTGCTGAGTTGATGAGCAGTGTGGTATAAGGCTGGGTGGTTCGTGGAAGGCCTGCACTTGGTTGGTGGATTTCACCATTGTTACAAGATAAGTGTCTAACTATGTTTTATCACATTATATCAATATGTTTTGTATCTCTGTGTATTAAAATGATCATGCATTTTAGTGTGCAATTGGATTAATGTAATTGCCATGGATTATTTATGTTAAAATGACTCTTATGAATACTCTAAGATTAAATGTATTTCATTGCATAAATGCATGCAATTAACTATGAATGAGAATGTGTTATTCTGCGTAGTAACACCTACACAGTAGCCAAGGTGCGCTACAGTTATTCTGGGTTATCTACCAAGTAGTCTTATAGTAACCCTGGGTAGCTGAGTGAAAGGGGTGTTACAGTCACAATGCTACATTCCCCTTGTTCAATTTCCTATCAATGCAACCTTCTTTTACTATAACAACATAACAGTGAATAGCACACATGATACTAGCGCAAAACCAACTAAAGCACAAGTTGTAGAATCAAGATTAATTATATTTATAATCAATTGTATAAGCAATCAAAAGATGTAAACTGAAGTCGGATATCATTCAACTACCTATTCTTGAAGGGCATGGGATGATGGGTTGTCATGTTCATGGGAAGGTGATCTAGTTTATTTCAAGGTTCAAACTTTAAATCAATTAAAGAGAGTGGTTAGATAGAAATAAATTCACTATTTGGACCTCATTTTAAATATTCTATTATAGTATTATCACAATGAATATTCAAAATTCTCCCAACCATTTCTATTTTACACATATTGTACAATGAAGAGGCAAGTTAATCAAAATATTGTTTACTCAAATTTTTGTGCATGTGTCACTATGTTTATAATGAATAACTTGTTGATATTATGGTAGTTGCGGGAGGTAATAAACCTCCACATGTAACCCTGACAAGAATAGAATATTCTGGGAAGCAAGAAGAAACCCTAAAGCATTGGACATAACCCTAGAAGACAAGTCAACTAAAGACAATAATTAATATTGAGTTTTTAACCTTCAGAAAGAGAAGTCATCCCAAACAGCTAAGGAAGAGCAATATAAATACAGAATGTCAGAGCTCATTTGGACACACACAGCTCGCAACTGCATAAATTTAATAAGTGCACAAGTTTGGAGAGTAGTTGCAGCTGCAGCTACTGCAACTAGTATTTTTTATTTTAGGCTTGGACTTTCTCTTGGTTATGGTTTGGACTTTCTGCTTGGTACGCTAGCTCTGGAGAGTGGTATGCTACCTTGATTAGCTTTTGGATCTAGGGTTTTCTTCCAGAATTATTCTCTCTGTCAAGGTTAAGGTGCTCGGGAGTGGCTTCGGCCTATGGTTGGGTGACAATATTGCTATATTGTCTATGATTAAACGAGCACACCTATTATTTCTAACAGGTTATGGGCCCACACTGTCTTCGGACAGTCTAAGCATTGGAAGATAGATTGGGAGGATTTTACTCAGTTATAGTTGCAATTGCAGTCAAAGTTTTTGTTGCGGCAACGAAACCCTAACCCTCTTGTTAAGGCACCTTAATTGAAGATATTGACCTAATTTATGGATAGCCTATTGCACCCTAACCTAGCGCACCTCCTGGTACTCTCGGCAAGCTAAGACGTCAAGTTTGAGTTTTTGGTCAAAGTCAAAGGTTGACCAAGTCAAAGAAGTCATGACTTACTCTATGAAGTTAGAAGGGGCTTCTAACTTCAGAGCATTGAAGACAAGGATTGACCTCATCCTTTCCAAGAATAAAGTGTTGGATATCGTGAAAGGAAAGATCGTGGAACCACACTTTGAAGAAGGAAAAGAGAAGGAACCTCAAAACGTTGAAGTGAAGAAGAAGTTCAAGGACAATGGCATCAAGGCCATGAGTATCATAGTGGACTTTGTAAAAGACCACTTGATACCCTACATCTCTCATCTTGACTCATCTAAGAAGATGTATGATGCCCTAACTAATCTCTTCTCAGTGAGAAACATTGGACAAGTAATGAGTCTGAAGAATGA
>ML853195.1:14349-33945 GCA_009831015.1 Picea engelmannii | reverse complement strand
ACACATTGCACTGCCAAGTTAAGTTGGGTATCCAAGCCTTCGAAAGTCTGAAAATCTTCCAAACGGAGAAAAGCCATGGAAGGGATCATGCCCCAGATCTCCTCATCCAATTTTCACAGGGAGTTGCGAGTTCCTGGTATAGCTATTTCAGCACTTATAGGAACGAATGGAACAAACATCCAGAGTTTCCGAAACTCGCCGGGGATCTGTTCCCTTATATTATTTCCTGAATCTGGAAAACTTCATATACGCGGTGAATCAGAGGAAGCTGTACATGGCGTTGCGTGGGCCATTGAACGCCGTGTATGCTCTATTGTTGACAAAGCCAAGAACTACCGTATAGATTTTTTACTCTTCTGTTTCTGCAAGTCTCTTGCACAGCCACTCTTAGCTGTGGATAAAATTCGCTTTGAAAATATTTCAGGAGAATCGATTTGTTATTTCAGAGAAGCCTCCAAATCGTATCTCTGTTTCAAGTCTGGAGAGATATGCGAGGAGGGCTCGCCGTTTGTGAGGTCTGTATGCGATAAAATCCAATTTAAGTCTAAATCTGATTTGGATAGCCTATCTGCCCAGTTTTCGAATAATGTCGCTATTTCAGAAAATGCCTTATATTCGTACTGGGACTTTTCGGCTTATGGAAACAAACTTCTTTCATGCATTAGTTCCCTGCGCTTACAGGATGGGGAAACGAGTACTCGTATGGTTAAATTGAATATTCGATTTGGAAAGCAGCTTTATTATGAGCCTAATTTATGTGGTCAATTAGGCAATGAAGATTTCATTTCCCTGTCACGTTTCCAGGAACTGTGCAGGCGAAGAAGCGTCAATTTTCTCTTCTCCACTGCATGTTCAGAAACAGCCGTAAGAGATGTTAGGCTTCAGTTAGAACGGCTGCAATACGTGAAGGTCTCCACTCGAAAGAAAATCAGCATTCAGGTGGCAGATCTGGAAGAACTACTGCAGCCTCCGCGATTTATTGTACACGTCCGCTGTGACAGTAATGAGGGATTGTTTTATAACAGTGAAATCAAACGCATTTCCCGTGCAAAAGATTATTTTGAGGTTAAATACCGATGCCCAACTTCATTGATTAAGGTTTTTTTTGTTGAGAAAAGTGTTGGTAATTCTGTTCAAACTATTTATATGAAGTAAGTGGATGCAGGTGCTAGATGTGGATAGAGGAGCGTCGGATCATGAACTTGAGAGAGCCTACCGGAGGTGTTTGATACGAATTCAGTTTGATAATGGAGCTGCATCTGAAAATGCCCTTAGGGTTGCTGAAGAAGCTTATGTTAATCTACTAGATCCTGCAAAACGAGATCAATACCTCCAGAAAGCCGTGGGGACGATCGAACCAGAATCCCCAACCAATTCGGAACAAAGGGCAGTAATTACAAGAATTCGGAGGCTAAGAAAGAGACATGGGTCCTTGACTTTCGGTAGAGAAGGGCAGACAACAATGGATTTCAGGTTGAGAGTTTCGACTCACGAACCGGACCTCAATAATATTCCCCCAGAAATGGTTGAATGGATAGAGCAAGCATGGAGGGATCGAACGCCTGATCAGTTACTTGTTTTTCCTCCGCCGGGCAGGTTTTTGGTTGTGTACATCGGCTATACAGAGACTGAAACGTATGCCACAGAGGATTGGGAATTTCGTATTTCACATGTAAGAGACGGGGACAGGACTGGTATGGTTCAGAACAAGAGATGGTATTGCGGGTTGAGAAGCAGATGGTTTAAGTGGAACGATGGGGTTGAAGGCAGTACGGGGATGGATTCCACTGTGAAGACTCGTGTGGTTGAGCTCGTCAAAGAAGCTGTTAAGTTTAGTGAAGTCACTTGTTCGTGAATGCAGTGAAGTCACTTGTTATGAATACAAACTGCTGTTATAAGCTTGCACCAGTAGAGATGGTGGTTTAGAAAGGATTTCTGCATAATAAACCTTGCTAATTCCGAAGTTGGTTTTGAAGTGTAAAATTTAGATGTGGATATGATAGCATTGTGTTTTTAAGGTTTGTTTATGTTTATAGCTTTTTTCCATGGTCAAACCATTCAAATTATTTTTAGCTTGGATAGATATGAAGTCTTGCAAAACTTTTTTAAGATAATCTTTCTCTATGAAGTCATATCTTCATATCAATCTGTCTTTATAATTTTTCATGTTATAATTTTGCAAGAATAGTCAGTTTTTTAAAGTCAATTTTGCTTTATTTATAATTTTATTATAGTGACCGAATTCCTATTGATAGATTCTTTTTAGTTTGGATAAATATCAATTTTAATTTAATTTTTTTTATATTTATAATTATTATAAATATAAATGTCAAACCATATAGATTCTTTTTAATTTGGATAAATATCAATTTTAATTTAATATTTTTTATATTTATAATTATTATAAATCTATCATAATATCATGTATACAATATCTTAATATTACTTTTTCATATAATATCATGTATTTTTAATTTATAATAAGTATAGATCTTTATGATGTTAAGTACATAGTTTTCAAATATCATATTTATAATAATTATAATTTTTTTTGGGGGATAATTTTGCTTCATGTTAGAGTAGTGATCGAAATAGTTTAGAATTATTTTAGCTTTTCTTGATGTCAAACTATATAAATTCTTTTTTGTTTGGAAAAATATCAATTCTATAATTTATTTATTTTTCACATGTTTTATATTTATAATAATTATAAATTTATATATAGTTTTTTAATTAATATTTATAATAATTATAAGTTTTATAGTATAAAATATATAATTTTTACTTTTATTTTTATATTAAAATATATAAAATTGTTTCAAATTTTAGTCAAAACTATGAGTCATTAGAGTGGAGATGGAATATGCTACATATTGATTAAATAATTGAGAAATACAAGAAGAAACCATCCTGTATAATACCAATAATATTACAAATATTATTACATCTAAATTTAAGGAGAATATATAGTGTGGTAAATAATTAGAGGATAAAAGAAAGTTAAGATACTACAAGGAGGTGGACAACCTTAATTTAGAAGTTCAAAAATACTTCTTAATTTTGACAAGTGTAAAAAAAAAAAGATCACCATTGTTAAAATAAAAACAAATCTTTATATTTAACTTTGTATTTTATCAATTCTTTTAATTTTACATTTAAAAAAAATAAATCCTTTAAAATAAAATAAAAAACAAAAAATTAAAATGATAAAATTAAAAGAAATCATAATTTTAAAAATTGGCTTAAAAAATGTTGATAATTTCTTATGATAAATCAAATTTGGTTTATCAAACTTTAAGAAAGATAAAAGAAATTATTTGGATTTTTTTTAATTTTATTTTTATCTATTCGTAAACTTTAAAAAAAAATTAAATCGCCATAATTTTGATGAGTAAAATAAATAAATTAGTAAAGGAATATATTTTTTTTTTAATTTTAACATGTAAACTTCATATTAGGTGCTCTTGTTTGTGGGACAAGGGACCCTTTCCCCCAAAGATTTAACTACTAAAGTACCCTAACTTACTTCAACTTGTGACTTCTTATGAGGAAAGACACACATGCACTCACATATTATTTAAGATGGACATCCAGATATTTCATTTATGGTTGAAATTGATTTTTTTTTTATTTATGGTCAACATTAAAAAAAATAAAATTGTTATTAATATTTTTTAAGAAAACCATATATCAAGTCCATCTTAAACATGGAAGGAATTACACATGTTCTTCATCTTAGATTGTAAGAAGATATTCTCAAAGCACTTAAACTTTTAAGTTATAATTTGACTTCTAAGTTATAAATTAATAAGTTACAAGTAATTGAGTTATTTAAAAAAAGATGTAAATTTTCTAGTTAAAAAAAATGAAAAAAAATGTAAAATACATATTAAAAAACAAATATATTCATAATGCATAACACTCATCATGAAAGAACTATTTAATTATTGAGACAACAAATATGAATAAAACTTACTTTTTGGAAATAATTTTGAGATTTCAAAATGAATTTACCCAATTTGCATTAGTTACAATTCCCAATAAAGACAAAATTTGAAAACCAACACATTTTTAAGAAACTAGATCTAATGCATAAAAGAGAATTGAGAATTGTTTGTTATATATTTGGAGATTGAATTAGTGTTAGAGTTTTCAAATTTTGATATTGGGACACAACTATTTAATTATCAAGACAAAACAAATATAAATACATCTTACATTTGGGAAATGATTTTGAAATTATAAAATGAATTACCCAATTTTTATTAGTTACAATTGCCAATGAAGATAAAATTTGAAAACCAACTCATTTTTAAGAAACCAATTCATTCTTAACAAACAAGATCTCATACTTAAGAAACTAGATCTAATCCATAAAAGAGGATTGTTTGTTATGGATTTGAAGATAAAATTAGTGTTAGAGTTTCCAAATTTTGACATTGGGGATACAGAGAGTGAGATTAAAATAAAAAATAATATTAGTTTAAAGTTATCTTAACTTTGGATTTATTAAGTATTAAGTTTTGAGATAAACAAATATGTTGAATTAAAATTGTTTTTAGAATATAGAAAATATGAGATTTACAATTTATCTAGGGTTAAAGTGTATGTAACCTATTATTAATCTTGTTCAAGTGTAAAATTCTCATATTTTTATTAAAATATTAACCTATTTTATTTTTTTAATAAATTAATACACATAAATAATAATTTTATTGATATATTAATCTATATGTTATTCTCCTAAATAAATAACATGATATTAAGTTTAAATAATTAACACATAATTTGTAATTTAATATTTTTCAATGTTAATTATCATCTAATAAAATCAAGATCCTTTTTTAAATATATTTCTATCATGGAAAACATGTTGAAATCAATGCACCGTTTATTTTAAAAAAAAATCCCTATTAGAATTATGAAATTATTGCACCACCCTTTTTGAAATCAATGCATCAATATGTGTGGCCAGTAGGTCATAATTGAATTGATGTCAATATATCTCTATGAAACAAGCTTACATAATAATACTAGTTTCTTCCTCCTACCTTATTTATGAATGCATTGTAAAAAGAAAGATATAAATATGCAACATAACATGCCATGTTGAAGTGAATGCACCATAAAAATAAAAATAGATATAAATATACAATGTTAATAAATACACCATAAAATATAAGGGACACTATGTTGAAAGGTAGTTGTAGTTAGAGATGTCAAGTTCAATATGTGTGTGGCTGATAGGTCATGATTGAATTGATGTCAATATAGCTCTATGAAACGAACTTACATAATAATCCTAGATTCTTCCTCCTACCTTATTCATGAATGCATTGTAAAAAGAAAAACAAGAACTCCATGCTAGATGAAATCATTACACCATAACAATGAGCATAAGCATATCATGTTGAAATCATTATGCATTGTAAGTATTAACTTAAGGGTAGCATTGATGGGAGCTCAAATTGTTATTTATATTGTATATTGTCCATCTTGTGACTTGATTTTGATACATTTCTCCTCACAAACTTAAGGCCTTCCTAGAAACATTATTAATTTTTATGACCAATTTATATGTTTTGACTTATATTCAATATAATTTGCTTAAATTTAAAGTAGGACATAAAATATGTTTGGTCTTAAGTGTTGTTAAGGATAATTGTGTAATTTGCATTTCTTGAACTAATATGGTTTATAATTAGAAAATTAAGGTAGCATTTATGAAGGAATTCAACCCTCATGCCATTTGATCCTCCTCAAACATTTACCACGCACCAATCAACTGAGTGGATGAGAAATCTAAGGGATTTTTCTCCTCATAACTTGTAGGGATACCATCACTTGAGGGAAACAATAAATTCCCTAGATGATTTGTAAAATTGTGTGGATATTCCATTGGAATAGTTCATCAACAAATCTTATAATACTTTGAAATCTTAGACTATGCAAACTAATTTTCCTTAGATCCTAGATTAATCAATTACTAATTTTGTATGAATTTATGAAATAACTGAAATATGAAAATGAAAGGAATGATCAAAATAACACAACATCTACACACAAATGAACACAAGATATATCCTAAGAAGCCAAATACGGGATAAAACTTAGCTAGAAGGTGAGGCCTATGCTATGCTATCTTTTCTTCAATTATGGAAATGAAAATACAAAGAAAGAGGCACTCACTATGGAGTTTCATTTGGCACTGTGGCTTGTATGGATGCTACAAAATATTTCCCTCCTATGTTGTTCTTTCAAAATACCATTCCTAAATGCTCTGCTCAACTATGGAACAAATATAATGCTAAAGAATGGAACCCTTTCTCTTCCTAGAGGCTCGGTATTTAACATAGTCCAATAGCCATCTAGGGTTAGGGTTTTTGCATCCTCAAACCTCAATTAGTGATACATTTTGGACCTTCTAGAATATTCTTGAAATTATACACGTGGCTAGCCCCATATCTATGAGTAATTGGACCTGACGTGGAATCCACTCGTACCATGGTGGTAAACAAGGTAGGTCAACTTGTGAGAGGCATAAATTTTGCATACGAGCATCTATTGACATGATTTTCACACCATTGGAACTATCTTAGTGTGTAGATCAATGTTGAGGGTGTGGGCACAAGTTTCGAATGTTGTAACCCCAAAAATGTTATACTATGATACCCTATACAATCATGAATTCCTACACTACCTTTGTATATTTCACATTATGTGTTATAATTTTTATCCTAAGTTTGTTCTAGATTTTACTTTTCCTCCTCCTATATTATCTCTTGATGAGGTGTCGACATGAGAGAAATTTAGGTCGTTTCACTTATGTATTGTATATTTGTATCATTGGAATGAATACAATACATGAGATGGATTGAGACCTTTTTCACCAATTTCTTGTCCTGACCTTTGCTCTATTTCTTCTCCAAAAAAGGTCATATAATGCCTCAAAATGGCTCTGAAAGGTTTTAGACCCCAATTTTCCAAACTGGAACCTGCCACTAAAATGTCACTACAATCCAATTCCTCCAATTATTTCCACCCATAAAATACAAAGATATGTGAAAAATTATATGATGATCCAATCTGAATCATCCCCCCATTTAGGGAGGCTTTTGGTCTCCAAAATATTTATTGAATGAGGTGAGAAATTTTTTCTTGTACCTTCTCTCTAGAGTACTATTTTTTCCCTTTCCTGGAAGTTTTCTTTTCAACCCGATCATCCAAAAATCATGATGTCCCTATATTATAGTTTTTTCCCTCTTCTGAAAAACTATATCTTCCACCAACTCATCCTAACTTTTTGGTGCTAAGTCCTCTATGGTAGGTAGGACCTTCTCCTCAGTTTCCTAATCTAACATGGAAGGATCGTAGAGTTTCATATTCTCCACATTCACTACTGAATAAATGAACATGTATGGGGGTATACTAAGTTTGTAGGTGTTGTCACCCACCTTCTCCAATACCTCAAAAGGGATAGAGTACCGCGGAGCCTTGATCTTCTTACTAGAACCATGTAGTATTTCCTTATTCATCTATAACTAGATTTTTTTCTCCCACTTTGAATGATTTTTCTATTATGTGTTGATCGTGTCAAACCTTGTACCTTTCATGTGACTTATTCAATGTCTCTTCTACTTGCAAATGGATTTTCCTAATCATTTCAACAAATTTCTCTATTTTCTTGATGCTTCTCTTGTGATGTCTCCCCTCACTCCTCCTTGATGTCCATAAACAACATCCAAGGGAGATGGTTAAAAATATCCAAAGAAAGTTTCAAAAGGAGACTTACCGATAGAAGTATGGGTTGGTCTATTATAAGATTGTTGAATGTAGATCATATTTTCATCCTAGGTCTTTGGATGCTTCTTATTATAATCCCTCAACAGTTGTACCAACATCATGTTGACTACGTGCATCTACCCATCTATCTGTTTATGGAATGTTGTGAATATATTCAACTTCTTGTCCATCTTCCCAAAAAGTGAAGTCCAAAAGGCATCGAGAAATCTAGTATCCTTGTCTAAGATTTTTCTCCTTGGTATCCCAAAGTGCACCCAAACCTATTCAAAGAACATTTTTGTTTCTTGTTGTCCTATGATGGTATTTTTACAAGGTATAAGAGCGCACATCTTGATGAACCTATCAAAAACCAAAAATAGTTAGTCATGTCCCTTCCTATTAGTTGTTGGAAAACCACCCACAAAGTTCATGGAAATGATTTCCCAAGGTCAAATGGGTACAAGTAAGGGATGGTATAGACCTTGCTTCATGTTACTGGGCTTGTTGGTACAACAAATCATGCATCCTCTAATATACATTGACACATATTCTTTCATTCTAAGCCAATACATGTACCTTTGTAAGTTATCAATTGTCTTCCCAACACCAAAATGTCCTACAACCTTGGAGGTGAGAGTCTCTCTGATAAGTTGTAATATTTCACTTTTAGGAACACAAATATTGTCTAGATTGTACAATAACCCATTTTAGAGATGATATTAAACCTTATTTTCACCTCCTTATATAGGATTTTTCCATGTAGTTGTTGAAACACCTACTTGAAGTTGTCACCTTCTGCGTATACCTCTTTGTATGCATCATGGGTAAAAGGATCCATGTGCATAAGAGTTCCAAAATCTGTAATCTTGGACATGGGTGGCCTTGAAAGCATGTATGCTAACTTATTAGTGTTTCCCTTCTTATACTTGATGACTAGATGAATTTTTTGTAAAAAACACATCCCCTTGTAATGTCTTATTTGTTGAAGCTTTCTTTGGGCTAGAAAATACTACAATGGTTGGTGATCAGTGTGTATAATGGTTTCCTTTCCCATAAGATAGTTCTTCCACTTCTAAAAAAATTGAACTAAGGCATAGACTTCCTTATCATATGTAGGGTAGTTCAAAACTCCCCCATAAAACATCTCAGAATGATAGCATATTGTCTTACCTTCTTGCATCAAAATTGCTCCCATAGCACACCCACTTTCATTTGTATCCACTTTGAAGGGCTTCTATAAGTTAGGCAATGCAAGAACAGGTGCTTGACTTATATTTCAATTTATCTCGTTGAAATATTTATGTTGATTATTTCCCCACTAGAAACTCCTATCACTCCCTGTTATGGCATGGAGTGGTGTAGCTACAATTGAAAAGGATTTTATGAAATTTTGCAGGTATTTTATTTCCCCAACAAAGCTCCTAACTTAAGTG
Source organism: Picea engelmannii (assembly GCA_009831015.1). Taxonomy (NCBI): domain Eukaryota; kingdom Viridiplantae; phylum Streptophyta; class Pinopsida; order Pinales; family Pinaceae; genus Picea; species Picea engelmannii. Next base: position 24,730 of record ML853195.1, on the reverse strand, counting down.
ACATTTGTAGGCACTAGTAATTTTGTGATGGCCTCCATTTTTGTGGGATTTATCTTAACCTCTGTTCCACCAATAACACACCCCAAATACACTAATTATTACTAAGAAAACCCACATTTCTTAAGGTTAGCCAACAACTAGTGATTTTTCAAAGTATCTAAAACCTACATGAGATGTAAGATGTGCTCCTCCCAAGTAGAGTTATAAACCAATATGTCATCCAAATACACTATAACAAATGAATCTAAGTATGGGAGAAATACATCATTCATCAGTCTCATAAATGTAGTTGGTGTATTACATAAACCAAATGGCATGACCATTCAATCATTCAAACCTTGCCTTTTCTTGAAGGAAATCTTCCAAATTTCTTCTTATTTGATACATACCTAGTGATATCCCAATTTGAGATCCAACTTGGTGAAGTAATTGGCATGTTGCAACTAGTCTAACAAATCATCGATCATGGGTAGAGGGTACCAATTCTTGAGTGTAATCTGGTCTAAATATCTGTAGTAAATACACATCCTCCAAGTCCCATCCTTCTTGGGTACAATGATGATAGGAAACACACAATGTGAGGTGCTTGATCGAATCACTCTCTACTCTAGCAACGGTTGCAATTGTTTATTTACTTCATCTGATTTTGGAATAGACTGTCTATACATCCCAATATTTGGTAATGAGGAGTCAAAAAACAATTGTATCTCATATCCACTTCCATCTTAGGTGGTAGTCCTTTAGGCTCATGGAACACTCCTATATATGCCTACAACAACCCCTACAACTGTTGTTTCTTCTTTTTAGTACATCCCTCCAAGGATGCATTTATTCTTACCAATTCATCACCCAGTTGATTCTCTCATAAGAAAAGTAAAACATGTCTATTACTTAAAGTAATCAACCTTTTAGCTTGGTTGGCACTTACCAGTGAGATCTTAGATTTACCTTTATGTGCATTGATGATGAACTAATTTCTTTAATTAATCTAGGATCTAAGGAAAATTAATTTGCGTAGTCTAAGATTTCAAAATATTATAAGATATGTTTTGACAAATTGCTCCAATGGAATATCCACAACAATTTACATATCAAATTGGTATCAGATTAGTTTTCTTTGGAGTATTTGTGGGAATTTGTAGGATCCAGAAATTGGCCTAAGAAAAAAGTTGTAAAAACACTAACCCTAGACAACTATGGGGTTATGTTAAATATCGGGCTGAGGGTTCCATTATTTGGGTTCCATTCTTTAACATTGTATATGTTTCATAGTTTAGAAAAGCATATAGAAGTGGTATTTTCGAAGCATAATAGAGGAGGAAAATATTTTTTAGCAGCCATTCACACCACATAGTGTCAAAGGAAACTCCACAATGAGTGTACCTCTTTCTTTGTATTTGCATTTCCATAATTGACGAAAATAAAGTAGAGCACAAGCCTCACCTTCTAGTTGGTTTTTTTCCCATATTAGGTTTCCCTAGATATATATTGTGTTCACTTGTGTGTGGATGGTGTGTTATTTTGTTCATTCCTTTCATTTTCGTATTTCAGTTATTTCATAAATTCAAGCAAAGTTAGTAATTAATTAATCTGGTATCCAAGGAAAATTAGTTTGCATACTCTAAGATTTTAGAATATTATAAAATTTGTTGTGAGGAATGGAATATCCATGGTAGTTATCACTACACGATTCCACCTCCTTCAAAATCTTGGAATTCAAATTGGCAAAGGAGGGAAAACAATCCCCTTTATAAACATGTAGAAAAATAGGTTAATAGGGGAACTCCCAATCAAGAACTTCGTTGAGTAGGATAATTAGGACTCTTTTCAAGTATAAATAGAAGCCTAGATGATAGAGTTAAGATATTCCATATATCATTTCATTTCCTTTTTGTTGTTGAGAGCTAGTTCAAACTATATTAGAGAGGCAGTTATGTTATTCATTTCAATGACATTTTTTGAATAAGAGAAAGAAGGATTTTTTTATTTTTTTTAAGTATTTGACTGTTTCTAAGGGTTCTAGGAATTTCCTTGAGTAGGGTTCACTCAAGAAAAGGATGTAGGAACTCTCCTTTTTATATTTCTTATCTTTGGAAATTTTATTATAAATTAGATAGACTTGTGTAGAACATAGTAGTCATTTTATGTTAAATCTTATACTTCATTTCCAACAATTTATGTATTTCTTTGAGTAAGTATTTTCATTTCATGCATTTCCTTGCATGTTTTTGCTTCTTTAAATTACAATGATCAATGCTATAAAGTGGATCTTATGAATATCTTATATGATAAACTAGTGTTGTAAGGTCTCATTAATCTAGATAATCATTGTTTCAAGGAAACTCTCTCTTTTAATTAATTTTTTATCCCAAAGGAACTGAAAAGATAGAAGTGAAAATCATGGATCTGATCCCATGAGAAGTAAATTAAAATAAGTTATCAAGACTTTTCATTGTTTTGTCATAATTTTAGTAAAAATTTTAAATCAACTTAAACTTATATTGCATACATAGTGCACATCAAATTAAATATATCTGATTTGCATACATAATGTACAACACCTCATAAATTTCCTAGATTGACCATTTAAAATAAAAGTGAGGATTTCAATGTATCTTGTTGCAATTCTTTAACCTAACAAGTATGGATAATTATATTCATGGATACATTTTTAAATTTTGTATTTTATGTTTTGGTTTCCTCTGTGTTTTAAGTATAGAAATCCATGTACTGAATATAGTAATTCACTAATTTTTTTTTTAAATATAAATTGAAACAATTTTAAATTTTGTAATTTAAAAATATATTAAATATTTTTTTTATATTAATTAAATATTTAAATATTATTTTATTTAGGATAAAGTTAATATTCAATTAAAAAAAATTAGTAAAATATAAATTTCATAAAAAATATATAATTCATTAATATTTATAATATTCAATGAATTTTATTGTTACTGAAATATAAATTTCATAAAAATATATATAATTCATTACTACTTATAATTTTAAATTTTAAAGTGAATTAAGTGTAAAAATCAATTTATATATATATATTTTTTACTTTCTCTATTGACTGTGTTATACTTGTTATGTTCTTTTTTTATATATTAATTAAAAATTTAGATATTATTTTATTTAGATTAAAGTTAATATTTAATAAAAAAAAATTATAAAAAAATTATTTATAATATTCAATAAATTTTATTTTTATGAAAATATAAATTTCATAAAAGAAATATATAATTTATTAATACTTATAATTTTAAAGTGATTTTATTAATGTAGATAGATTGGAAAGTGGTGTGTAGATAGAAAGAAATATATTAAAAAAAGTTTCAAAGTGGATTCTCACTTTGATTTGCTTATGCTAATTTTAAAGTGAATTAATGGTACAGATCACTTTAATATGAATTTATATTTTTTATTTTAAAGTGAATTAATGATGCAGATCACTTTAATATGAATTTATATTTTTTACTTTCTCTATGGACTGTGTTATACTTGTCATTACTTGTCTTTTCACTTGGTGATTTACCCTTGTGAAATATCTCAAAACAACTGATATCTAAATTGTGAAAACCATCAAATTTAATGAGCTGTTGAGATTTAAAATTCCAACTCTGTATATAATTATATGGATGGCTTAGCTTAACAACTTTCTACGAGGGAGGGCATTAATAGGAAAATATATGGAAGGCTTCGATTAATAGGAAAATATATGAACGGCTTCGCTTCTTCTACAAGAGAGAGCATTAATAGGAAAATATATGAACAGCTTCGCTTAATAGGAAACTATATGGACGGCTTCGCTTAACAACCTTCTACGAAACTCTTCAGACGTTAATATGCATCAAAAAATCCATTTTGCAAAGTAATATGCTTTGTTAATATATTCCAAGAAATCCATTTCCATTTTTGCAAAGCTCTTCATACAGTAATATGCTTTAGGAATTTGTAAATGGAATTCGATGGTGTCGCAACCCACACTTACAGCAAATGATTCACAACCCATTTTATGAGATTCTATTTTATCTGGAAATTTGCCACTCATTTCTACTTCATAGATAAGTTTCTTTCTTTTTGTTTTTTTAATTATAACGTATCATCCTTAACCTACTTTTTTTAATTACCATCGCGCCACTACTATAACTTTCTTTCAGTTTCCAGGCACGCACACGCTACCTTACGCAACTTTATAACCTATCATCTTTTTTGCAACCCCTTTTAAATAAAAAGAAAAATAGATACCAACAGCTTTGCTTGTTACTTTAATGCTAAGATCTGATGCCTAAACCATGTCATTTTCCAAGTGAATATAAGTGAGCAAGAAAACTGAATGCATGGACACCATTTCCTCAAAGAGATTAACCAAAGCCGATATTTTTACTATTTCTGAAATCAAACGTAAAAGTAAATAAATGCAGACTCTCTTTTTCCAAAAGATGGATGGAACGGGATTAAATCAAAAGATTAAATGGCATCTATTACTTCCAGTTGGAAACAACGTCGAAGCAAAGCGGAAACCGCGTGGATTACGTAAATGGTTTTCCAAACGTTGGCTGAGAGTTTAAAGCAGATTCCTTTTACATCCCAGGAACTTGATATAACTCATAGTATAGGTTATGCATTCCCACTCAACTGCCTTTACCTTTACATTAAGGATATTTACATTATTGATATTCGCCTCCCTGCAATGCATGTCACTAGAGTTATCTTCTCTGTAATGGTTATCAATATGCACGACAATCAAACATTTAATTCTTTATATTGAAATATATATCATCTCATTTAAAACATTTTTAGATTGGATAACTTATATTATTTAGCTTGTCTGTGTTTTCCTTATGGAATTGATACATATAATTAGAAAAATGGTTTTGCGGAATTTTTTTTTTTTTTTCGGGAAAAACAAGACGAGGGTTAATGGCTTGGGACATTTTCATTCTTCTAAAAGAAAGGGGAACTTAGGAATTAATGTTGAAGGTTATTAAAATAAATTGCACTGCTATGGTTGAAGGTTATTACATCATGGCAATAGTGTTGGATCTCAATGTTAGTATTGGCCACTTATGAATGTTTAGGATGATGTCGATTTGTGATGTCAATATTGTTTAAGGAATACTAAGGATAATGCTTAAATCACACTGATTTTAATTGTGCAAGGCTAATACTACATGATGATGTTTGGGCAGGGAAGCAGGATAATATGGGGGTTGGATTTAGTGGTGGAACCTTAGGTTACGGTCCTTCGGGTAGAATAAGTAATGGAACCTTTGGGCTTGTGTTATCTTCGGGGCTCATTAGTGGTTGGCCGATTGAGTCCCCTGACTTGCGTCTCCCGTAGAGGTCGTGTCGTCCCTGATCTCGTAGTACTTGGTGTCTGTTGCGTAGTCGGTCTGTGTCGGGCGGGATATAGACTCCTCTTGCAGCTTAGTAGGTTTGTCTGTGCGTAATCCGGTGAAAATTGCTTAGTAGATATAGACTATTGCTTGGGACATTTTCATTCTTCTAAAAGAAAGGGGAACTTAGGAATTAATGTTAAGTCTCAAGGAACCATCCTCTCTTTGTGTCAAATTTAGATAAGCAATATTCAAGAAAATTCATTAAAATTCAACCTAACATATATTGTCAAGCTAACATATTCAAGAAAATTCAATCTTTGTAACACACTAGGGATTGTGAAGGCCTTTAAAATCTCAAGATTGAAAGTGCTAGAGTGGAACTTCCTTGTTTGGTAATCTTTTAAAAAAAAATTCAATGGAAATTTGAGGGTCCTAGAGATGGATGAGATTTTGAAGATGAGATTTGGCATTGAAGCCAATGGAGACTTTTACCTCCTTTTAGATCAACTTGTCTTATTAAAATTATATTTTAGGAAAGGATTTACTAAAAAAAAACGGTTCTTTCTTTAACCAAAAATACCTATGAATCAAAAAACAACAAATATGTGGCACATGAAGATTCCACTTCATATTGAAGAGAATATTTCTTCAATTTCATTGATGTGGTTCAATATCATATTGGAGGGATTACAAGTGGAGAAATAATAAGTACTTTAATTATAACTCTAAGGACTAAGGACTTGTGCATTAGATGGAGACTGAATAAGAAACGGGGTACTTGTGCTTGAACAAGAAATGGGGTACTTGTGACTCCCAAGAGATTTCTAAAAGGGATGTTAGACATTTTAGAAGTCATGAAGTTGATCTAAATACAAAGTTTGTGGTCATTTGGTGCTCCATCAAGATCTAGTAATCAAAGAAAAACTAAAAAAAACATTTATGATATGTTTTACAAGACTTTACAAAGAAAATATTTATGATATGTTTTATGTTAATGTTAAAAAAAAATGAATGAAAAATGTCTTGTTATTGTGTCTAATTATATGACTTGGCATGTTTAAAAATTACATGCAAATTATAAATACTACAAATACATGTTTGTAACTCCCTTCAATGGTCAAGGTTGTTTTGGATGATCAAGAATTTAGGTAGACTCCTTTCAATGGTCAAGGTTGTTTTGGATGATCAAGAATTTAGGTAGATAAGTATTACATTTAATATGTTTTTTTATTATTTATTTCATTTATAAAATATGATATAAAACTTTTTAAGAAGTTAATTTTCACTTACAATTTAAAAATCATAAACAAACTTTTATCATATTTATAATAGATATGATTAAAATGATGTAAACTTTTTTCTCATTTAACATATGCCAATTTGATAACCTTCTTAAATTTTATAAGATATAATCTTCATATAAATATTATATTTATTTATTTTAATTTTAAATAATAGAATTTTTTTTAAATTAAAATTAAAATTAAATAACTCAATTATTTTTATTCATTTTTAATAGTTTTTCTTTTACTATTTCTTTTATAAATCTTTACTATCTTAATATATATGTCTCTACACACATTGAATTTTATAAAATAATGATCTTCATATAAATATTATATTTATTTACTTTAATTTTAAAAATTTTAATTAAAATTTAATGACTCAATTATTTTCATTCATTTTCAGGATAAAGAGAAGACACCATTCTCCGAGCGGAAAATAATGCTATCTCTATTTCTACATGAGATTCTAGAATGAGTATACTTTTATATACAATATTGATTCATGAATTCTCTACCTGGTAATGAAAAACGATGCTAAAGCGTAATTACATATATAAGTTCACCTAAACCTAAAACCTTTATAATAGTTCCAGTACATCGGTCGCCTCACGGAAATAACTGTACTACATTTCTTAGATACATAAACCTTGAGCTACTAAACTGGCCTCTTATATAAGATATATCAAGTGACTTAAATAATAAGTAGTCCCCGTCTGCCCAAGCACGGTGTTCTGTTATAATCACTTACCTCGTGACTCGTGCTAGTTGATGGGCTGATAAGACCTATCGCTTAGATGGAGAGCTGGGATGGATGATATGCCCTAGCGCTATTACTTATATAATATAGTATAGGCAATCCTAGAGGGAGTTTTTCTTTTACTATCCCTTTTATAAATCTCTACTATGGTTGTATATATTTTGTATAGTGGCCACTCTTTCGTTCTACTACTCAATGAATTTTTAATTTGTGTAGCATTATTTAGTGAATGTTATTGGTTTTGTATTTATGTTCTTCAAATAAAATATTCAACCTTTAATCTTATTCACACCATTAAATATTTTGGCTAAAATTTTTAATATGTTTATTTTATCTTTAATAAATTTATATATAAATTTGTATTAATATGATTTAATGGGTATTGATTTTTTATATTGATGTATAAATATGTATTAATATGAATTAATGGGTATTGATTTTTTATATTGATGTTTTTTAATAGGATTTATGGTATTAATTTTTATATCATTATTGTTTTAATGGATTTACAAAAGTGGGGTAAAGAAATATGAAATTTCTTTGTATTTTAAAGGTTTTTTAAACTAATATTATAATCATGTTAATTTCTCATAGGTGATGGAGGAGAGTTCTCATTTTGGGGAAGTGTTAGATTTTATGTGATCTCTTAGTTTTTAGATTTTGATCTTAACATTTATTGTAGATATTGCCACCATTATTGTTGTGAGTTGTTAGAGATTAGTTGAAATATTATTTCAACCTCTCCTCTTAATTTAGGAATTAGTTAGATCTGGAAAACTATATGTAATAGAGTTATTGTTGTGTGTAAGTGTGTTCAATACATAATAGAATAGTGTATTGTGTATGAAAAATGTCTCCTATCTTATTTTTCTATGTTGGTATCAGAGCTTGGTTGGGATTAACTCCCTCATGAGAGGGTCCAAGACAATGAGAAAGATGTGATTGTCAAATTGTTGTTATAAGAGAGTAGGAGAGTAGATAAAAAAAATTGTTTGAGTGATTGTGATGGTGTGTCTTTAGAATTCTGTGAGGATTTATGTGTGCATGTGTGAGTAGGTTTGTTGAAGGATACCTGCCAGTGTGGAGGATCCGTCACCAATGAAAGGATCAGTGATTTTTTACTTGGATGATGTGAAATCATATTACATTGTCACAGTGAACAAAACAATGAGAATATGAAATGATTTGAAGCATTATCTTGAAGAAATCATATCTGAATTCAGATCTTTCTCAAGTAATTCAAACCTGCAAGGATCGAATCTCAGTTGTCCAAGGATCACAGAGCACACGCTCTGAAGATCTATGAGAATCGTCGATGTGCATGAAGGAGGAAAAGGAGAGTTGGATGTGCACGCCACATAGAAGGCTCATCAAATATTGTGTCCTGAATTATTTAAATCTATAGATTGTGAATTTCATGTAGCAGAGCTTCCTCTTTATCTAGATTTCAAATTTCTTCGTGGGGATTCTAATGCACCTAGTGATAAAGACAAAAAGACAAATCCTTCAACAATGGTAGAAATGGGGAAAGTTATATACATGTTGGTGTTGTTGTATAATATTGGGTAAAGTGAAAGTACCATGTCACTTCCATGATTTGACTGAGGTCAAAGGGTATATGTGTTTTTTCTTTGTGATTGTGGAATGAGCTATTTTTGTTTGAAGTGCAAAATGTGAAAGCTTTGAAGATCTTGTGTGTTTGTTAAATTATATGATGAAGAACCAATAATAGAACATAGTAACATAATTTAAGTTGGTGGTTCATACGTACTTTGGTGCCATAAGAACATATCATTGATTTGATTATGTCTATAGTATATTATAAGATGATGTTTCTTGTTGTCCTTCAGTGCTCCAAGGACAACCATTACAGGTTAACTTTGTGTATTTGTGTATGTGAAAAAAGTTCAAGTTGTATGATTGATTGTTGGATACATTCAATATCTAGACTGTCTTCCTAGACAATTGGTGAATACAATGGAAGACCATGTACTTCGATAGATGGAAGTATGTCAATGGAATGATTATGTATCTAGATTATTCTTCAGGGTATTTCATGAATCGCCAGTCCTACAAATATGTCATTGATGGTCAGAAGCAATTGTATATTAAATGGATCAAGTGGTAGCTCAAATTTGATGGTTGAGAAAGAGTGTAGTCTCTGAGATTTCAGAGTGGGTAGAAATGTTGATGAAGACCAGACGAGATATAGATCAAAGTTCAAAAATATTTTTATGTGATTTCAATATTGTTTTCAAATAATGTAAGAATTAAGGGGGGCNTGGAGATAATGCCTCGACGTTATTGTTGTGATTTATTAGTGATCGGTTGAGATATTCTCTCAACCTATCCTTTTAATTTAGGAATTAGTTAGATCTCAAAAAATTTGTATTATAGATCTATTGTTGTGTGTAAGTGTGTGCAATACATAATAGAATAGTGTCTTGTGTTTGAACGATGTATCTTATCTTATTTTTTTGTGTACACCATGTTCATTACTCACGTGATGGAAGAGGGTACTTGGTTTTAGGGATATAATCCCTTGGTTTCAATATTTTGATCCTAACATCATGTTCATTACTCAAATACCAGTTTGGGTTCATCTTCCCAATTTTCCATTACATTTATTGTATATATTAGTTCTTGGTCCAATATTTTGGGCACTCACATAAAATCATATTTTGAGAGAGTTGTAGTAATTGTATGCACATATTCACATATCTATGTTGATATAAACCTTAGTAAGGGTCTTCTAGGCAAAATTATTCTCATATGGAAAAAATTTCAATACACACAAATCTTGGATTATGAGAATATAAATTTTAGGTGCAAGATACTATCATCTTCCAAGGCATTTACAAGCTACTTATCCCCATGATCAACCTCATCCTTTCAAGAAAAAAGGGGCCAAATCAAAACTAAAGAGACAAAATTTTCCAAAGGAATTGGATAACATTGACATTGATCAAAATGAGGTAAATCAACAATCAAAT
>ML853193.1:16062-29797 GCA_009831015.1 Picea engelmannii | reverse complement strand
CTACCCAAGAAAAATTTAAAGTTTTTTGAGGGTGTATTTCAACTTAATTAATGGGTATTATTAAAGAGAGAGAGAGGGGGCGAAATGAATGGATTGTATGATTATTGTGAGATTTTAAAATAAAATGGCGTCACTTTATTACCAAATGAAAATGTATCCAAAATATTATTATTAAATACGATAAAACAAACGTATTATAATAAAAAATTTAAAAAATATCAAAAAGTCGTTTTGTGTAAGGATATAAAAGAAAGTATTATAATAAAAAATTAAAAAAATATCAAAAAGTTGTTCTGTGTAAGGATATAAAAGGTCATTTTCATTAATAGAAGAGGGTTGCAAGGATAACATGAAAGGTATAACAATGCAACCACTAGACCTCCATGACTCCAACTATACAAATTAATAATAATAAATTTAAGGGTGAATGCCATTATTTTTAGAAGATAGGAGTGAAGAGTATTGCAAATTAATAATTATAATAATATTATGGTTAAACCATACATAAAGTTGGTGTATGTGAATTCTTTGTTTGTGAGATAAATAAAATATTTATATACGTTAAATTGGTGTATGTGAATCCTTTGTTTGTGGGATAAATAATTGTTGTGTTAGTTTTGTCACTTGGATGAGCAAAACAACAACACTTGCATGTTTAGACGATCCTACTAGACAAGACAAAAGTTTGTGAGTGGGTTAAACAAACCACACACATGTATAAACAAAGAAATAAATTAAAACAACTAAGAAATAAAAGTTAGAAAGCATGAGAAACTTAGAACCATAAAAATCAACCAATGACCAACATAATGCTATCAATGGATCAATAGATTAGTTGACAAAACACTGCAGAGAAAAATAAGGACTTATGAGTCTCGTCTTCCTCCTTGGGAGGGCTCTTGAGTTTCCTAATGGAGAGCTCTTCATACAATGGAAGAAAATGGAAAATGGTGAAGAACAACAATGCCTATTCCCTCAAGAGGTGAGTGGAATGGCCTATTACAATGATGCTTGAAGGTTCCAAAGAGAAAAGAGGATTCTCAAGGGAGAATTCTTGCAACATAACAATACAATGAAGATCTTGGTTTCTCAGTGCACCCATGGCTCTTATTTATAGGATTTCTTCAAGGAAAAATGTAATTGGTTCTTGGTGTGAACCTTACCTTTTAGGGCAACCTCTAGTCCTTGACCAACCCCCCATTTGGATTTTCCTCAGACATGAAGGTCAAATCGTGTTGGGAGCTGGTCCATAAGTGGTTGAGGGGCCAACAAGATTCATAAATGTGTCGTTCATAGAAGTGCATGAATTTTCTTGTACATAGTCGCGCATTTGGCGCACTTGGTGCATTGTGCGCTCTGAGGGCTTTGTTGGCCCACACACACTGTGCACTGTGTGCGCGCTTCCTTTGGTGAATTTGCACATGTCAATTTTTGACCCAATTGTATAGTTTTTTTCCTTTTGAATTCATTTCAGTGCTACAGGTGAACTAATTGTTGTTGGCATTGTTGTGTTTCTCCAACCATTTGCATGCAATTTTGCGGACGATATTTTAGTGATAACAATTGCCCCCTGATGTATGAGGTTAGGAGCACATGTATAGTCAAAATGCATCAATGTTTCTTTTACTGAGAGTTCCATTGTAATGAAGAGTGTTGAGAGGAACTGCAAGAGGGATCCGCCGGAGGGAGAGGGAAAATTGTGGGACCCAAACCTTTCTCTAGGGAGAAAAATAAAATATGTGTACAAACGAGGTAGGTATGCCCCATGCTTATGTCATGTAACCAAAATGTGAGACTGTAACTGAAGATGTGTGTTGATGTAGAAAACTACAACGCCCTCAGGGGCGGTTGATAACAACATATGACAGTTATGAATGGTGAACATACTCTGAAGTGAGGCAAGGACGTATGTAATAAGTGTCGATGACTCATAGGCATTGATGGCCTAACAAATTCGGAGGTCTTCGACTGGTATGAAACAACTACAATAGTTGCATAGTAAGACCCATCGTAACATGAGAGTTTGTTGAAGTTGAATGTTATGGGGGTCAATGGAATCAGAGAGAAATGATGATTCTCTTTGTGTTGTTCGAGACTCCTCATTGTAAAGGTAATGAGAGTCAAGATATTTTCTCCCTTCTAGAAACTATGTTGACGTCGATAGAAAGGGAGACGAGACTCCAAGAAGTGAAGGGATTCGTGAAATCCACTGAGATGATATTAGGTATGGACATGTGACATGAACGAAGTCAAGATGCATTGAGACTCAAGAATTCCCTTGGTTGGGGAATTTTGACGAATGATTGGCAACAATCGTAAAACTGTATCTAGTGTCAAGGGGACAACTAGATATGGGGTTAAACTATGCCAGAAGATTTAACAAAGTGGACAAACGTAGAGATCATGGGTATATGGACTTGGGATACTCGAGGTTTGTGAACAATGTCGATATGAAAAGAGAGTGGATGCCCCAGCCAAGGGAGACATGGGTTGCTTTTCGAGGAAAAAGAAAGTAATTAAGGGTGACGACGAAAAGCTAACTCTATGCTAGAAACAAAGGATTTTTACAATTACCAAATAAATAAAGAATAATTGGGGTTGAGTATAAAGATATAGAAATGGGTGCCCCACTGAAAGATGCCTTAGCCTGTTAAGGCGCAAGTTTGTGAAACAAAACTGGTGGACGGTGGGGGCCCCATGGATGGGTTTCTATATTAAGTAAATGAATGGAGGACAATCTGCAGATGGGAAAACTGATGGTGGATGAAATGGAGGGCTAATGATATTGTGGAGGTGCAGTCAATAGAACTGAGATGATATTCCATTGGGAAAGTTAGCAATATGATGAGAATAAGTATGGGGTTCATTCTTGGAAGTGCATAAGACTATTAGAACTCCCATCCCTAGGGGGTGAAAATCAACATGAGTGTCAAGTTTCTAAGGGGAACTATGAATGGGAAAAATCATGTGGGGGAGAGTGCTACTGGGTGATAGTACCTAAATGAATAAGAGGTAAAGTTATTGCAGAGCCGAATGTAAGGACCCTAAAGGTGAATGTCAGAGGGTAGGACTGGGATATGCAATTGATTTACAGAGGGAATAATTACATGCCAGTGTTGAACATATACCTAAAGGGGTTGTAAGATTGTGGAACAAGTACTTGCACACATGAAAACCAAATACCTATCGTGAACAATATATGATGATAAAGAACATATAACAACTATTTGAAAAAATTGAAAGTGAGAATGTGTAGCTGAACGTGACGTGAGAAAAATGCTCCTCTGGGGCCAAGTGAAGATGATGACTCGGGGAATGTGAATGTGTAGATGGTGGGACTAGGATCCCATGGCTGAGAACAGATCAGAAAATAGAGGCTCTGGGATCCTGTAACAGATTATGGAAGTTGGGTAAAAGGACCTATATATGGATGGTGGGCCCACAATGCCACCTCATTTGCACTGACACTATTGGTGATTTGGTGTGGGTGTTGTGAGGTGATTTGGAAGATTACAGGAACTTAGGGCTACCGATCAGGCAAGTGAAAGACCTCTTGTGAGAGGGAAAGTTCTCTATGATGGAGCACATTCCATGGGAAATTAGGGGTAGTGATTTCCTTCAGGATATCTTCATCACAGTGAAAAGTGTGAGAATATAGAGGATCCTGGGAGGTGATAGGGGGAACTGTCAATGGATAGGTGTTATTGTCCTCAAGTGGTGAGGACATAGATGGGATATCATGTCCAGGGTGTGAGGGACTACTGGAAATAAAGTGAATGTCATGATACTATGGAGGGTACCTTGTTCGCTCGGGGACTGACGATGAAATATATCGAATGTGAGTAATGTGAGCCCCAATAGAGAGCGGTTGAGAGGGCTGTAATATCCCCCAGTAGTGCCCCAATTATATTATGTATTGTAATCATGTTTATAGGGTGGTGAGCCAACTGTATATAAGCTGGTGGGATTATGTGTTATTTAGGTCGGAGAGCCTAGGTGTTAAAGGCCATGAGCTTGATTTTTGTATATGTAGTTATGTAGATCATTAATAAAATATAAACATCGTTGCATGCCAACCAACCATGAAGAAAGAGTGATGGGGGACTAGGCTTCCACAAGGCTAGGTAATGGAGATGGGGTTGAAAGGTTGGAAGAGGGGCTAAGCTTGAGGGATTAAGTCCTTGAATAATATTTTTTTATTATTCCAAAGTGGTGTGAGAGGTATATTTTTTTATCCTAAGCTCCTGGAAAAGGGAACGCATACTTGATGGAGTGCATGCAGCTTCATGGGCAACATGTGTCGGCCCATGCACATGCAATTTAACCCAAGAATTGAGCCATGATGGGGGTTCATCCTCCATTCTTTTGTCCATTGTCTGAACCATGTGTGAATCTGTGTCTGATCTTTGCATACCTCACGCAGCTCTGAAACCTGAAACCGTGAGGCCAACCTGTGATGTTTTCCTGACAAACCGACGCATCCTCAGTCTGAACCCGTTTTACCTTTGTGTTGGACCTCTGCATAACCATGCACATCTGAGAAACCAGTCAGGAGGGAAAGGTTGACCTGTGTGTCCTGTGAACCCAGGTTTATCCACACTGCAAATCTAAGTTCGTGCCTTAACCATTTGGGTTGTCATCTTGTGTATTACTTGAGCCATGTGGCATCATAACTGTGGGTTGTTGTGGCCACACAGTCCCTTGGTTGAGTGTGAATTGTTGTCATCATTTGTTCCTTGCTGAGGCTTACTGTTTTCCTCCTTGTGCTGGAATGGAGCTGAAGAAGCAAGTTGTCATGCCTGTGTGAAACACTCTCTTCAGGTGAGGGAGGTGGTTGTGGTTGAAAAAGTAGGTTGTCAGGCCTGTGAGCGACTCTCTCTAGGTGAGAGAGTGCGTGGAGGAAGTGAGAACTCCTAGAAGGGGTCCTATAGTTTCCACAGAGCTCAAAGAATTCTGCTCTGACCTGTTGTCGAAGCCCAATGCAAGGGAAGTTTATTAGTCGAAGGACTATACTGTGTGACGGTGAAGGTGTATACTCCTGGGGTGGGACATGCATGTGGGGAATGAGATTCTGTGAGTAGTGGGCATAAGTGGATCCTAGGAGAGAATCCTTCCTCATTAACTATGTGTCTTCCTGTGGACCTTGCCTAGCCTAGGATTCCCTTGCCCGATGGAGCTTAGTCCCAGCTCGAGGGTGACCTACTACTAAGAGTGATGAGTAGTGTGGTCTAAGGCTGGGAGGTTCATGGAAGTTTTGCACGTAGTTGGTGGAGTTACTCTAGTTTCAAAGATAAATATCATTATGTGTTTAATTTAAATTAAAATGCATGTCTGTGATGCTTGTATATTTTCGTGTATTTCGCTGCATGTATGAATTGTTGTTAATTTTATTTAAGTCTGTATGATGGTAGTAACTCTATGTTAAATGTGTTAATTTGATTTAATGCATATTATATGTATGGGATTGTTCCACGTAGTAGCGTTTCTCGGAAGTGGGGTTGATGGAGGGGGATGTTACAATATGGTATCAGAGCCATGGTTTCGACACTGAGCCTGGATGGGCCATGCTAGTGGAAGTTGAAGCAAGAGTTTCATAAGGATTCGTTGTCAAAATGGACAAAACTCAAGTTTTGACCCAAGGTTTCAACTCAGATTCTGGATGGGATGGGTAAGTGGTTATTGGACCCAAGGTTTCAAGTGGAAATTGTGTTAAGAGGAATCAATTTTGGACCTCAGAAACATTCCTGAGAGCTAAGAGGTTACCTTGGCCATGTTACGAAGCTCAGGAGGAGTAGTGGTATCATAAAACTACAACTTACATGGTATTTAGCCACAGAGGGAGAGATCACAACACTGGTGGTGTTGGGACTGTAGGATCTGTTCATAAGGAAGGGAAATACTTTACAATCATCAAATCTGCAGAAGGTGTACAAGGGTTATCCTGGAAGCCTTTCCGAGTTCATAAATCGGGAGAAGTGGGATGCGTCGATGCAAAAACTTCTGAAGGCTGAAGCTCTGAAGTCCTGGAGGAAGATCTACACTATAGATCAGAGAAAAGAGCTTGATTGTTGGATCAATCAAAAGAGCATATAGTAATTTTGGAAGTTCGATGATCGGAAGAAGTGGGATGTGTTGATGCACAAACTTTCGAAGCTCGAAGTTCCGAAGTGAAAATTATATGTGGTGGGGCCAGATGACGTCGCCAAGGGTGACATGGACCTTTCTAGGCATGTCATGTGCCACCACCTGGGTTGTTGACATTTTCACTATGTGGGCCCCGAAAGATAAAGAGGTTCGTAATTTCAGATTTCGAAAGATTTGAAGGAAGCAAGCATAAGAACTTACGAAGTCTGAAACTTTGAAGTGATGTGGCATGGTAATGTCACTTGGTTTGACATGGACACATGAGTTGTGCGCCACGTGTCAGTGGGTTTTGAACCCGTAGAAGATTGAAATGTTGTATGGAATGTGACACGAGTCACTCATATGACTGAGCCATGTGTTAGCTGATAGTATTCCACCACGTGGAATTCTGTATGAGTAGGGTTAGTGGGACCCTAAGTTTATGTAACGTAGTTAAAGGACATAGGACCCACACTGGCATTGATCACGATACATCAAGATCAATGGCCAGAAGGCATTGCGGGGATCCAAGTTGCCCGAGAGTTAATTCTCCAAGGTGGTCCCGCAATCCAAACCCCAGTTTCATCGAGGGGTTATGTGTCATTGTCAGAAGAAATGCGAGATGAAATGAGAGTTACTCCAAACCTTCGTTACATGCCCCTGCAATTGGAAGAGTGCCCAATGATGTGACGTAATGATGTCACCGAAGGTAATTGGGAATGTTAGGAAATTAGTAGCTCGAACGTGCGGATGCGAGATCCTCCAAAGATCTGAAGCTCTGAAGTCCTGAAATCCTGAAGACCCGAAATCCCAAAACTCAAACGTATGAGCTTTTGTAGTGAGTGTCTGCCATTGGATGTTGGGTAAATGTGGACCCTTGATCTGCCCTACTTCGTGAGTTCGGTAACTCGAAACTCCAAGAGATTGTTGGGTTGTTCTTTGAAAACTTCCGAAGCCGAAGTCTCGAGTAAGCACCTATTGATCTAGTGCTTGATCATGACCCATGGTCACGTGGGTCGGGGGCTGAGAGAACAGGGGATAGTTCCCAAAAAATATGTTAAAGAAGGGAAAAGGGTTAGGAAGGAAGAAGGTGGGTTTCGTCTGGTTTGAACCCACATCAAAAGAATACTGAAGAATTGGAACTTTTTGATAGGGTCCAACAAAGATCTAAGAGCCATTAGCTCAAAGAAAAGAGATCATTGCACAAGAAGTGCATCGGAGAAGAAGCACAAGTTTTAAATGATCATAGCTTTCTGCTCAAGGCTCAGAATTGAGCAAGGAAGCTATGATTGGGACGGTCTCGAAAAGAGGATTCCATATGCAATGCTTACATTAAAACATAAAAAGTGCTAGAGATGTCTTTAGATAGAATAAAGAAGGCGAGAGAGAGACTTCTTGGTCTTTAGATGAATTTTCATTGTAATGTGTCTGTGAAAGACATGAGTTGTAATGATGTTTTTTTTCTGAAATGAATAGAACGACGAAAATTGATCCAATTGTACAGTGTTGATACTATTTCATAGTTTATTGTTATTATGTGTTTTGTGAATGTATGATGTTCATGGTGAGTGAGTGAGTTTGAAAATAAAATGAATAAGTTTCAAGTGTTCTCTTCTATAAGATATGCAAGGAGTTCATAATGTGTGCAAGGAGTGCCTGTGAGAGAGTCTTTTTCGAATCGAAGCTCAAAAGAGATAGCGTAGAACTTTTGTATGCAGAGTGTGCATATCAAGCACAAGAAGTGCATATAGAGTGTGCTAGGAGGGCACCAGAAAGTATATTGGAAGACGTAGAGGGGTCGAGTCCCTTTGAGACTAAGTAAGTAAGAAGATCAAGGAGAAACAATGCAAGTTCGCACGCAGAGCGCAAGTGTGTGCTAGGGTGAAGTTACAATTTCATTAACAGAAGCTCAGGAGGGAAAACATTGTCGAAGCCTTTGAAATATTCAAAATCCTTCAAGTTAGGGAGGAAGTCAAGTCTAGAATAATTGATGCCAAGATATTTGGCAAGAATTCATTGATAAGTTGAACGAATGGTAGGAATCCTTGAAGGGAGAAGAGTCGATAGTTGTGTGTCGTTATATCAAAAGAAACTACGAGGAGGATAACGCTAAGAGTCAATCAGCACTCGAAATATCAGGAGAGGTAGAGAACCATCGATCTCAAGGAATATTGAACCGTTGATTCCTTTCACCAAGAAA
Organism: Picea engelmannii; assembly: GCA_009831015.1. Lineage (NCBI taxonomy): Eukaryota > Viridiplantae > Streptophyta > Pinopsida > Pinales > Pinaceae > Picea > Picea engelmannii. The sequence goes on along the minus strand of ML853193.1, from coordinate 21,474 downwards.
TTGGAAATCGGGAGTTGGGAGAATGAAGGAAGTTGCTTTCAAAAATATTGAAACGTGAACATTTGATTCACGAGGAGAGATCTAGACCATTGAATCATGACGAGTGTGAGTCATTGATATGACACACTTGAATTTCATGAAGTCAGAAGTTGGAAAGGGGAAGAGAACTATTTTTTGATTTCGCAAACCACGAAGTCCCAATTCACGAGAAATGATCCACACCATTGGATTACGAGGAGCTATGAGTCGTTGGATTTGACTCACGTGGATTTTGGAAAACTAGATATTGGAAGAAAAGAGGGGAACTATTTTTCGAAACCCCAAAACATGAATTGTCGATTCACGCGGAATTGATCTAGACTGTCAAAACCCAAAAAGATGTGGACCATTGATTTGAGGCAAACGGGGTTTGGGAGTTTGGACCTCAGGAGGAAGGAGGAGAGCTAATCCTTGAAGTTTGCGAAGGGTAAAGTCCCATAGCACTCAGAAGTTGGGCCCCAGGTCATAGCTAGAGGTCACATTGGTGGAAGTTAAGAGAAGAGATAGCACATGCTAGACTCTTATTTCAGATTTTGGGGATAGAGAGAGTCGAGGGTGACTCATATAGAAACACCCGGTACACGAAATCCTAAAACTCCTTTTGGATAGGTGCGTGGTCATAGTCGATGGTCACATAGAGGAAGCTTGCGCCCACCTCTAGTTCTTGTGGGTGAGGTTTCACGCTAGGCCTATGGATTTGTTTCATGGAGGTTCTAGTAGGGACCCAAAGAGCTGCTCCAGCTTCGAGAGTTGAAGATCCATTGACTGGGAGGTTAGCAAACCCCGTTGAGGTGGGGGCACTACATCAAAAGTGATCAGGGTAGGAATGATCATGCATAGTGATCACAGTGGGAGAAAATGAAGATCCAGGAATCCAGGAAGAATTATAGACTTATGGGATCAACAAGGAAAATTTTTATAGGGATAAAGAAGTTGCTGCAATTTTTGTGGCAGCAAGTATGTTATGGCTTGTTGGGTCAGCCAGAGGAAAGAATGCTTACATCTTTGCAATTGTTGTTGGTGATGTTGTTGCATAAGGAGGGAAGTAACAAGGAGTTGAAGTGTTGATTATAAGTTTGATAAAAGAAGCATGAAATCTTCTACTTCCATCAAATATTTAGGTAGAATACAATTTATTAATGGTAGTCATATAGGTATGAGTTTTTATTACTCTTTTTGCATAATTGTTGAAAGGAAATTTAGGAAGTAATTTCCTCAGCCAGAGTTGTTATATAAAATCACATGATTATATTATTGAATGCATACCATTGGAAGTGGTAAAGGCTAGAGGTCTGTATTAATTCAAATCTTTTTAGCTTTTGAATGCACACACTGACATAGTATAATGTCATGCTAATTTAGCTATGGGGTAATAACCAAATAATTAAAACATAAGAACTTGTTATAGGAATGAATGCCAGTAAGCTAGTCATGTATGAGACTAGGACATGGTTGGATATGGAAAGGTACGGATATGGAAAGGTTATGATCCACACAGGTACTAAAATCTTCCTACCTTTAAATAAAACTTGGACTGCAACCTTTTTGATAACACTAATGAACACCACATAATTATATTCTTGGTGTAGTGTCTAGGTCCAAAAGGAAGGCATCCAATTAATTGGGAAGACAATAGGAAGTGTGTGGAGAATGTGTCAACACATTGGCCATAATTCCAACTCATGGATGGTGAGATACATGACTGAGATAAAGAGCACTATGTAATTCAATACAAGGTGCACTGAATAAGAATGCATTGAGAATTGCACTCATGCATAGTAAGTGATAGAATTGTATACTAAATGAAATGGTTGAATATGTTTTGTAAGTACATGCATATATATTATTGCATGGAAATAATTATTACTAACAACTAAAATGTGGTTAACTCATGAAGTTGAGGACATTTCAGGGAGGTGTTAGACATTGCAACAGGAAATTTGCAAGTCAAGTAGTCATGTGAGAAATGACTACATGAAATTTTCTTGTTCAAAAAAAGAAGTAATGAACTTACAGATATTACTGTGAACATGAATATGAATAGAATGATGAGTCATTCTATTTCATTAAAATGTTGGGTGATTGTGAATGAATTGATAGGTGCAGGAAATTCTAAGATCACTGCATAAGATTTTGTACATATTGCAATTGAATTATGATGTACAACAAATACTGACAATTGTTGGCAGTATACAAGATGAAGCCCTATAGGAAAAATGGTATGCAATTTGGTGCTTGTGGAAAACCACAAGGAAGGTTGCAATCTTAATATGGAAACAACCAAGATGAATTATGAAATGGAATTTCATGTTTTGGGGAAAAAGATGAATTCCTTTTTGAACTAATTGGAGTTCCTAAATGAATTCTTTTATGTTTTCTCATGATAACTACATGTGGGTGATGCAGATGAGATGATATTGATAAAAGTTAGAATGTTGACTACAAAGAGTAGCTCGGGAAGATGTTGATTGGAGACCTCTGAAGGAAGTTGGAACTCCTCAAGCCATGATGCTCTGAGACTTCCGGTCCGGCTTGTTGTTGAAGCCCAAGGAAAAGGAGGTGTAGCAGTCGATGGACTGTGTGATAGTGAAGTTGTACACTCCTGGGGTGGGACAGGCATGTGGGGAATGAGATACCATTGGTTGGAGTGCTGCTGAGGTTTGGTACCTTGGCTTAGACTATGTTGATATGGAAGGTCTTCTCAAATCAAAATATAAGTACAATTCTCTATTTATTGTATGTTGTGTATCTTGAATACAGGTTATAATGCTATTAGAATTATCTGTATATACATATATATACATTGCATATATGCTTGCATTACCTGCATCCATTATTGTACATAATGTGTTTCATATTTCATTGCTTAAGAAATATATACCTGATGCTAATCATGTAATCGATTGGAATGTGATTCAGGTGGAGCAAGAAGGTGTCTTGCAAGTGCATCTGGTGTGCATATTGGACCGAAAAAGAAAACACTCTGGAATTGAGCCATAGGGCTTGTAAAGGTCCATTGGAACTGGTACAATCCTAAGGACATAACATGGGAGCATGAGGATACTATGTGGGCAGAATACCCACATATTTTTGAATATTTTGAAAATCTTGTTGATGTTGTGTAAAAGTTGCACTAAGGACAGTGAAAAAATAAGGGGAGGGGATTTTAATATCCCCCGGTAATGCCCCAGTTATATTATGTATTGTAATCATGTTTATAGGCTGGTGAGCCAAGTGTATATAAGTTGGTGGGATTATGTGTTATTAAGGCCGGAGAGCCTAGGTGTTAAAGGCCATGAGCCTAATTTTTGTATATGTAATTATGTAGATCATTAATAAAATATAAACATCGCTGTGTGTCGACCGACCGTGAAGAAAGAGTGATGGGGGACTAAGATTCCACAAGGCTAGGTAAGGGAGAGGGGGTTGAAAGGTTGGAAGAGGGGCTAAGATTGAGGGCTTAAGTCCTTGAATTATAATTTATTATTATTCCAAAGGGGTGTGAGAGGTATATTTTTTTATCCTAAGTTCCTAGAAAAGGGAACGCATACTTGATGGAGTGCATGCAACTTCATGGGAGACATGTGTCAGCCCAAGCACATGCAATTTAACCCAAGAATTGAGTCGTGATGGGGGTTTTTCCTCCATTCTTTCGTCCACTATCTGAACCATGTGTGCCTCTACGTCTAATCTCTACATACCTCATGCAACTCTAAAAACCCAAACTGTGAGGACAACCTGTGATGTTTTCCTGAGAAGCCGACGCATCCTCAGTCTGAACCCATTTTACCTCTGCGTTGAACCTCTACATAACCATGCACATCTGAGAAACCAATCAGGAGGGAAAGGTTGACCTGTGTGTCATGTGAACCTAGGTTTATCCACACTGCAAATCTGAGTTCGTGACTTAACCATTTGGGTTGTTGTCCTATGTATTACATAAGTTGTGTGGCGTCATAACTGTGGGATGTTGTGGCCATGTTGTCCCTTGGCTGAGTGTGAATTTTTGCCATCATATGTTCCTTGATGAGATTTATTGTTGTCCTCCTTGTGCTGGAATGAAGCTAAGGAAGCAGGTTGTCAGGCCTGTGTGCAACACTCTCTCCAGGTGAGGGAGGTGGTTTTGGTTGAAGAGGCAGGTTGTTAGGCCTGTGAGCGACTTTCTCTAGCTGAGAGAGTGCGCAGAGAAAGTGATAACTCCTAGAAGGGGTCCTATAGTTGCCACATAGCTCAAAGAATTCTGGTCTGACCTATTGTTGAAGCCCAAGGCAAGGGAGGTTTAGGAGTTGAAGGACTATCTTGTGTGACAGTGAAGGTGTATACCCCTAGGGTGGGACACGCATGTGGGGAATGAGAGTCTATGAGAAGTGGGCATAAGTGGCTCCTGGGAGAGAATCCTTCCTCATAAACTGTGTGTCTTCCTGTGGACCTTTCCTAGCCTAGGGTTCCCTTGCATCATGGAGATTAGTCCCAGCTCGGGGGTGACCTACTGCTAAGATTGATGAGCAGCGCGGTCAAAGGATGGGAGGTTCGTGGAAGGTCTGGACATAGTTGGTGGAGTTACTCCAGTTTCAAAGATAAGTATAATTATGTGTTTAATTTCAATTAAAATGCATGTCTGTGATGCTTGTATATTTTCATGTATTCTGCTGCATGTATGAATGATTGTTAATTCGATTTAAGTCTGTATGATGGAAGTAACTCTATGTTAAATGTGATAATTTGATTTAATGCATATTATATGTATGAGATTGTTCCACGTAGTAGCATTTCCCGACAGTGGGGTTTATGGTCGGGGACATTACAAGGGCTCTGTCCAAGATGTTTGGCGTATTGCGGTTAATGTTTAGAGAAACTGAGGTAGAGCTAGGAAATGATGAGTGTAGTGGCCATACTCTAAACTGATGGCACAAGCGAATTTGGTTCCCAGCCCCTTATTACGTGTGGTTGAGGAATCCGTAGTAGTAGTGGATGTACTTGGTGGAGTGGCGAGGAATGTGGTTTCTCTAGGGATCTGGATTAGGTTGCATAACTTGAGAAGAGTAGGACATATGTTAGTGGGGTGTCCTTCTCTTTCGCATAATGCGCAAGGAGGTTGAGATCGGGGAGGAAGTGGAGCTGTGGGCTCATTCATCTTTCGTCTGCCCCCAATGGGTGTGGTGTTGCTGCTAGTTGGGAGAGAGAGGGTGGTGTGGCAGGAGCCTATACTGGGATATTCATGTGGATTCCCTCTGTCTGAGGAGGGAGAGATGGTTGAGGAACCATTGTGGGTTTATGAAGATACCATACAGGGATGGAAAGCACCATGTTAGGGAGGGTAAGGATCGCAGCTACCTAGAAGTATTGGATTCAATGTGGGGGGTAGAAGAAAGG
>ML853191.1:17540-29798 GCA_009831015.1 Picea engelmannii | reverse complement strand
AAGTTCATCTTCGAACTTAGTGAACTTTATTCTACCAAGAGGTTTGGTAAAAATATCTCAAGTTTGATCTTCATATGGATAGAACTGAGGCTTGATGATGTCTTTGATGATGATCGATCTGATGAAGTGGTACTTGGTGTCGACATGTTTAGTCTTTGAATGAAATGTTGGATTCTTGGCCATTTTTATTGTTGACTGTCTGTTGATCAATAAAGTAGTTGGTGATTTCTGAGTTTCACCAAGATCCTGTAGAATTCTACATAACCATACAATCTGACATGATGCTTCCCAAGGTGATATGTACTCTACCTCTGCTGAAGAATTGGAAATTGATGTCTACTTTTTTCAATTCCAAGATACTGTTGTTGAACCCATATTCATCAAATAACCTAAAGTAGATGTTTTATCACCAATGTCACCTGCAAAATCAACATATGAATATCCAACACGTGTAAAATTTTTGTTTCTTTTTTAGAGAAGACCAAAGTATTTTGTACCTTGAATGTATCTCAGTACCCTTTTTGTTGAATTCCAGTGACTTTTCCTTGGTTCCCTCATAAAACCTAAAAGTATACTGACTAAATATGACAAATTTGGTCAAGTAATTGTCAAATAAATGATACTTCCAACCAATTTCCTGTACTTTGTACTATTTTCCAATTCCCCCCTTCAAATTTTGAAAGTTTCAATTTTTTCTCCATGGGGGTAAGAGAAGGTTTACAATCTTCCATGCCAAATTTCCTTAATAATTCAGTGGCATACTTAGTTTGACTAAGGAATATTTTATTAGGATGTTGAGATACTTCAACTCAAATATAATAATGAAGAGTCCCTAAATCAGTGATTTTGAACCCTACTTTAAGTTCTTCCTTAACTTGTTTGATGTGAGATTCATTATTTTTTGTTATGATTAAGTCATCAACATAGAGTACAAGTATCACCATGTTCTTATCTTCCATTCGAAAATACAATGTATCATCTAATTCACTTTGATGAAAACCCACCTTTCGTAGGTAATCATCCATTTTTGCATAGAAAGCTCGAGAACCTTGTTTCAATCCATATATATCCTTCACAAGTTTGCAAACTTTATGTTCTTGTCCTTCTACTTCAAATCTTTTTGGTTGAGTCATGAAAATATCTTCCTTTAGATCGTCATTCAAGAAGGCAATTTTGACATCCATTCGATGTAATTTCCAACCATTACGTGTAGCCAAATTGATAACCATTATGATAGTATTCCATTTAGATGTGGGTGAAAAAGTTTCTTCATAATCAATTCCTTCATGTTGAGAGAAACCTTTAGCAATAAATCTTTCTTTGTACTTGTCAATTTTACCATTGGGCTTGTACTTTAATCAGTAAACCCATTTAGATTTGATGGGCTTAACATCATGTGGACAATCAACTAAGTTCCAACTCCCATTTGAAAGTATTGAATCATATTCCTTAATCATTGCTTCCTTCCATTCTTTATGTCCAACTACTTCAACAAAAGAAGTAGGTGTTATCACATAGACTTGCAAGGGTAAAAAAGTCTTTAGGTTTTTTATTTTGAGTCATAAGGTGTTGATTAAGTTATAGGTTTTATGTCCCTTCTCCATAGTCATTTTTCATTTTTTGGTGTGAATAAGATATGGTTAGCTTGTCTTCGGTCTAAATATTCATTGAGTTATGTCTTGTTTTCATAACTGTTGGATACTCACCTTCATGAGTCACATTTTTAAAAAATTATCAATCATCATCGTGACATGTCACTTTCTCCATGTTATACACTGACCCATCATTTTTTCACCTCTACTCATTAAGATGTCAAATCAAGTTTGATATATACGCTGCCAACTAACTAGGAGAATTCACAATGCTTTCAAAGGTACATCTTGCATTTATATCCATCATTGCATTTATTGGTCATGCAATTGAAGATCTCCTTGTTTTTAGAGCTTATTTTTAAACCAATATCTAGGGATTATTGTCATGAATTCTTTTAACTATTTTCTCCAAGTGCACAAAGAATTTTTCATCTTGGTGCTATGAACTAGTGTTACATATAGACGCTATGAAATCGGCGCTGCGAACTGGTGTTAAAAACAAGCGCTATAAACTCAGTTCTGTGAACTGGATGGAGAAGGTAAATTGGAGGTTAGGATACTTGCAGACACCATTTTTCAAACTCAAAGATATCGTCTTCCAATTCAAGGTCACCAGGCACTCCATGAGAATTGTTTCTCTATTTGAAGGACAAGAAAGGTTTTGTTAGTTATTTTTCCTTGTGGGCGCTGCAAACTAGTGATGAGTGTTGCAAATTGTCTTGTTTGTTTGCTTTCAAAGGTTCCAAACCATGTTATATAATCTGAACTTTCTCATTAATCCCGATGCATCCCAAGCTCCTACCATCCATTTTTCCCGCTTTGCTTACTTTTCCCAAATGCTGCAAAACCCTATTCTTGCACTGCGAATTCTGTACAACAAGATTGGCGTTGTGAACCCTCTGTTCAAACACCTTTTAAAAACTTGTCTTATAAAACATAATCCATTCAATTACCCTCCTATTCATTCTGCACTACGAAATTCATCACCCGTGGAGGCCAACCTCAGTTTTGCAAAAGAGTAGTAAGGTTGTAAACAAGTTTGAGGTTGATAAGACTTGTTCTGTAAATTTCTATTTTGATATCCTCCGTGATATTTTAAAACAATTTTTTCATTCATATTATTTATTAAAATATACCTTGTCCTATTACTGAAGGTCAAATAGGTTGATAAACACAAAAATAGCTAAATGAAAAGTAGTTGATACAAGTGTCTTCCATTTAGGCTCAGATCAGAAGGCTAAAGATGGAGTTGAAACCTTTCAAAGAGGATAAGGCCAAGAAGAATATGGATATGTTAGATAAATATGCCACCAGGAAGAGCTCCAGAGTCAGAGAATGAAGAAGATGAACACCTTAACTCATATCAATTTTGACAGTTTCCTATTTTTGTATTTTGCAATTTTGAAGATGGTCATGTTTGAGAAATCATGTTTAGCAAAGGGTGTGTTATCTTCTTATTCATATGTCAGTATCATATGTTATTATAGAAGTTGGTTGAAATCGAAATGGTTTTGGAATTGTTTGAGGCATTTTCAAAAGAAACGAGAAGCTACATGAAAGTTCGCAGTGGCGGCACTGCAAATTGGCTGATACAGGTTGGCACTGTGAACTATGTTGCGAACTCTTGTTCTGGAGATTTTGAAGGAATTAATAGCTTCCAGATGTTAAAATGAATGCATGACACTTGTCTTAGGGTTAGTTGTAAGCTAGGAAGCCACCTTCCAAAGGAATAATGCGCTCAAAGGGATAGTTCATCAACAATAATGAAATGTTAAGGGCGTTGCCAACATTAGCCTAGTTTTTAGAAGTTTAGTTACTTTTTGTTCTCCACCTATTACCACGCTTCTTGAGGGCACAAGGATCCTAGGATAAGGAATATTTTAAATCATTCATTGACAGTCTAGACTATAAAAGAAACATTGTAGCTCAGTTAGAAGGTTCAAGGGATTGTAATGAGACTCATATTTTTGAGATTGTGAAAGTAACAGAGACAACTCTGATTTTATATACCATACCTAATACTTTTTGGTTAATAGAAATCGGTATTTTCCTTTTATTATCTTATTTCTATCTTCCTCTAGTTTGCATCTATTGAAGGTTTCAATTGATATATTGTATCTTCATTACAATGAAGGATTTGTTGTGATGTCGCTCATGTTTTCATCATAGTTTCCCTTTTTATTTAAGAAGTCCTTGTTTCAGAAGGATTTCTTCATATATATATATTAGTATTACCTGATGTAAATGGTAGATATATTTCACTTTTATTACTTAAGTCTTCCCCCTATTCATCTTATTATCTAAGCCTTGATCCAAGTTATTCAAAACCTCATTTGATGGTGCATCTTATCTATAACTTACTGTGATTGGCATTGTTTCACTGAGTTTTTATATCCATTCACCACCTTAACATAAAAAATTATTTCAAACCTACTGATGGGTGTTGAGATTACACTTTACCAGCCAAAGTGTGACTTTTAGTGCCAACAATAGGTTCAGTGGAAGCATGAGAAAAATTATCTTCTTCTCTTGAAGATCCCCTAGTTCCTGTTTTGTAAATTTCATCTGAATGAAAATCTTTGAGAAGTTGTTCGACCCACTTTGGATTCTTATGTTGACGGGATTGTGGCTCTTCTCAAATTCCTATACTCCACAGCCAAAGATTCTTTTGTAGTTTCATTATCAGATGAATCAAAAGAATTTTTTGATGAAGATATGTCTTGTAATGGAACAAAGACTTTTCAAACCAAAATGTTTTATTTGACTTGTTCAACTTACCTTTAATCTTAGTGTTTTTCTTGTCTAAATGACTAAGGAGATGATTAATCTCATCAAAAATTTTACTTTCAATTTCATAAAAAATTACATCTCTACTAACAATGAATTTTCCATATGAAAGCAACCTATACCCTTGATTTTCATTACAGTATCCAATGAAGGTACACTTCATACTTCAGTTTTCTAATTTAGTCGTCTTTTCCTCAGGAACTAAATAATAACATGTTGAGACAAAACCCTAAGATTATTTACCTTGGGATTAAAACCATACCAAGCTTCATAAGGTGTTTGTCCATATAAAGATGATGTAGGTGATCAACTTCTAAGATAATTGGTAGTATGGACTTCTTCAGCCCAATATTTTGTGCTCAACACTTTAAACTGCATCATAGATCTTGCCATGCCCATGAGAGTTTTGTTAATCCCTTCAGTAACTCCATTCTGTTGTGGAGTATAGGAATTTGTCAGTTGCCTCTGAATTCCATTGTCTCGACAATAATCATTGAATTCAATTGAAGTGAATTCTCCTCCATTATATGTTCTCAAAGACGCAACCTTTTCTCTTGTTGAATTTTCAACCGTATGTTGAAAATTTACAAACTTTTCAAAAGCTTTACACTTTTCCTTTAAAAATTACACCCATGTCATTATAGTGTAGTCATCAATGAACAATATAAAGTATCGACATCCACCGAAAGAAGATTCCATTGGTCCACATATATCACTGTGACTTAAATGAAAATACATTGTTTCTCTCCATGAGCAGGTTGGAAAAGGTTCTCGCTTTTTCTTGCCAAAAATACAAGATTCACACTTAGAATTTTCTCTCTTGAAAGTTGTCAAACCATTTTCCAAATCTCGAGACTTTAGTTTCAAGAGACTATCTAAGTTTAAGTGACCAAATCAAAAATTCCATAATCTGAATGAAGACATTTCTGAATTCACTGTTGCTGCAAGATCACGCTTTCTTGGGATAACTTTTCCCTTCATTCTTAGCAATTTCCCATCTTCATATCCTGTCATTATTTTTTTCAAGTTATCTTTCTCTCACTTAATATTGACAAAACCATCTTGAATGATTATTTGATGTCCACTTGTCGGATTTTGACTAATGTAACAAATTTTCTTAAAAGTTGGTACATACCAAACATTTGAAATCCATTTTTCACCAATTCTAGGGAGAAATACTTTCACTAAACCTTTTCCTTGAGGTATATGAGTTGTATCATCATCCAAATAGATGGTATTTAGTTGAACATCTTGATAATTCCAAAACTAGTCTATGTGATAAGTCATATGTCGAGCAGATCCTCTGTCCAATATCCAATCATTTTCAAATGAATATTCTTGTTGAACTGTTGTAAAAACATATTCATATTGATCATACCAGTAATCTTGATCCTCTGCATATTGAGTTGATTGTTGATAATTTGAATGTGATGTCTGCTTAAATTTTTGCAATTGATCATTGCTTGTAAGAAAATTTGATGCATAATGTCCCATATTTAAACATCTTTTACATCTTACTTGACTGGAATTCTTGCCTTTTCCTGACTGTGCATTATTATTGGGAGGATTACTTTGAAAATTTTGTTGATTAAAATTGCTATGACCTATACCTTGACCACAACCTCTTCCACGACCATGATTGGAAGACTGATTCTGAAAATTTCCATATTTGTTCTTACCTCTTCCTTTAGAAATTTCATCTTTAGTGAAAATAAGATCTTCTCCTCACTATTTTTGTTTTCTAAAGGATTTATTGTGTTAATCTAGTAATTCACTAAGTGAATCAAAGGTCACAAATGATAAGTTATCAGTTATTTGCAAAGTCTCAATAAAGTGCTTACAATATTGAGGCAAGCCATTTATTACAATGGAGACCAAAAAAATATCTTCAAGTTTAGGAAAACTTCCCTTGATGATTTCTTGATAAATGTTCTTAATCCTTGAAATGTAGTCTAATACATCACCATTATCTCCTAATATTTTTAAACAATTTCATGTGTAGATAAACTCTTTGATATGCAACAGGAGTATAACAAATCTTATTGAATTGATTCCAAGCAGACCATGCATCTTTGGAATTCTCAATATGTACAAACATGTGTTCAGTTACAAAAGAGCATAGAAAAGAAAGTGATTTTTCATCTTTCAAATTCCATTTAGCCAAGGAAGTAACATCGCTTGGCTTAGTTGGAGTAGTATCACCATCACAAATATCACGCCATAATGCATTATAGATCATAGTGTTCTGCATATGCTGACTTCGAGATTTGTAATTCTTGGGCCCATCTAACTTATCTGATTCTGTGAATAGATTGATTAATTTAGACATGATGGTAGATTGGCTTATTGCAAAATTGCAAGTGAATGATCACACCACTGCACCAAATAATCCTCAAAAACACTAAAAGAGAGACACAAGGCACCAGAAAGAAAAGTACACAATCCACACAAAAAGAGAACTTTTAAGGGCTTGGCCTTGACCCTTTAAAAGTATCCTTGAAAACAGAGTTTTAGAGAGTATTGCACTAGACTCTTCTCAACTTCTGAGTCTCAAGACTACAATCAAATCTTTCAAAATTTGACCGTTTTACAATACATATATCCTTTTACAAATAGAAAAATGTGGGCCCCTTGAACTAGAAAAGTCAAAAAAAATATTTTTACACAAAAAAAGTCTCCCTTTATTCTGAACATCAAAAATTAAATCTAGATATCACTCCACATTTTTATGTGAAAACAATTTATTTGTCACCCAAAGAGTTAAAAAATAAGATTTATCTTTAAAAAATAGTGATGTGAATTTTCGTTCCACGATCCGGTCCACAATACAGTCCATGATATGATACATGATAAAGACCTGGATATGATCAACGATTTTTGCATCACTTCTTTACTAAAAATCCACCGCAGGATATTATTGATCTACAATAGATGTGCCTCTTCCTTTGAAGCGAAGCTTGTTTCAAATCTTCAAAATGGGGTTGAAGTCAAGGGTTTATGCAATGGCGATCATGTTATTTTCAATGGCCTCTTCTTTGATGGGATTATGGTGAGATACATTTTTTTCAGCTAATATCTAACACTTCTACTCAATTCATATGTGATCCACGATACGATCCTTGTTACGGTCCTCGATACGATCTAGGATTCATTCCACGATACGGTCCTCGATACGAACTAGGATTCAGTTTGTGATACACTCCTCGATACAATATTGCATTGCACTTCGAATTGGGCGATTTTAGATTTATGCAAGGTCTCTCCAGATATGAAACAACTGATTCAAGGATCTCATATTTGATGGCCAAATGATAGAAGAAGCTTGAAAACATAAATTTAGAATCTACATCTCTAAATTTAAATTGCCATATTTATAAACAGATCTGAAGAAAGTTTTACAAAATGAGCGCTCTTAATTAATTGACAAAACAACAGTGCATCTTAAGATCATAAAACAATGCATATTTATAATAGATCTGCTATGATATGAGATTTACAAGCCTAACTTATGATTTATATACAATAAATTTTCATATTTAGAACTATAAACAATAGAAATAGATATAGAAATCTAATCAACAATAAAATGAGGATTATATCTGAAATAAAATCAACAAATTGATTTTGAAAAAATATGCAATTAAAGACTAATTTTTTCTTACCTTAAACAACAACAGACTACCTCAGTATCGTTTCCCTTGAGTTTGAAGAGATCTAGGTTGATGTCAAGAAGTCTTCCTTGCTTCCTCAATCCATCACCAAGTCTCTTCCATCACAATTTCACCATGGCTTTGATACCATGTTGACCAAGTATCCTCAAACACGTAATTTTATTAATAAGGAAACAATTCATTACAATAAGAAGTGAGGACTCATAATCTCATTTTTCTCACTTGAAGAAGGAGCTTGTTTATATAGCTCAACTCTAAACTAAAATCTAGGAGAAAAACCAATCACATGAGTATGATATGTGTCCTTTACATAGAATTTAGGTGTCCTTATCCTAACAAACTAGAATAAACTAATTTCTAAAAACATTTAAACTAGAAAATACTTAGACTATAGAACTTTAGGATTATGAGGCTAAAAAAAATTGTCGTTTTACTTGGTTCATGATGATAATATTTGGGTCATATGATGATAGGAATGAGGTTTAGAGTTTCTAAAGTGATGTTTTTAGGCAATAATTCTCATCACAAGATAGGTGAGAAAAATTAGGATAATAATGTTGTGCCCCTAGTATGTGAGGTTGGGAGAAAATTTCATGCTTGAAATACGACATAAGTTTATTTTCTTGAAACAAAGGGAAAACAACTCCTGTAATGAAAGGAGTAGAGTGGTCAAAAAGGGAGGAAAACCCCTAAAATAATTTGGATACCTACCTGCAAACAACTGACCAATGAGGCAAGGTGTGTATGTAATCTCAATATCAATAAAGTAAGAATACCCATTCTCATGAACTATATCAATAAAATATGGGATCATGTCATTATTAGGCTACATGAAAGAACATCAAAATTCCACAATGAAAAATATCATAAGCTAAGGTCCAAGGAACTCCACCCAGATACATATATGTGTCAATTTTCTAGTTTTATTTGTTAATACCTAGGAAGGAACATTAACATCAGGAGAAGTTTTTAATTAAAACAATTGAAGCCCTACAAAACACTAAAGGGGCCCAAGATCTATAAAAATATAATTGTATGAAATCTAATCCCCAGTGGCTGACAATATTTGCTAGATATGTCCAACTACATCTAGCAAACTACAACTCAAATTGAATCATTTCCATCAATGCATCCAGAAAAAAATAAGAAGATGTAATCATAAGGATGTATCCTAAACGAGCTTGAAAATTACTGCAAGGAGTTACATATGTTTGAATTCTTCAATCAAATTGAAATACTAGAACCAACATGGTGTACAACTCTCAACAATGTGAAAATCAGATAGATTCAAGGATACGAGAACAAGTGAAAAGACAAGGATCAATGATGGATCTTCTTACTTAGTATATAGTATCCCATCAATGGGGAAAATGGGTCCAAGCTACACAACTCCTCTAAACCAAGTTCTAAAATTGATGTGCTAGTGTCAATATGTAACATACCCATCATCCCATGGGTTGGTCACACTACTTTAAAATGCACTTAAAAACTGATTTCGAATTATGGTAACATTTAGTTTATAGAGAAGCATGAAAGAATCACATGAAATAATAAATTGCATTGTACAACATAAAAGAAATGAACAATATGTTGTTCACAACAATAAATAGAAAGCATGCATATTATAAAAATGAATCTGAGAGATAACAATTAATACACATTGTGTCATTCTTAGTTGAAGGATCCTATAATATTCCTTTAGGGACTAAATATTGTGTTTGTTCCTCTAACCATATCCAAGACAAGTGGTAATGTGCAGTTCTTTTTGGCATTTTTAATGGATTTCGATTCCTCAAATATTTATTTATCACCTAAGGCATTCCCTTCTTCCCTAGATCATTTCCAATTCCCTAGGACACATACCTACTTATCAAAACAACCTAGTTTCATGGAAATCCATAATCATAGGATAATGATACCCTCAATAGGCCATGTGTGGTGGTTCAAGGCATCCTTCTTGACCCTATATTCCTATGATCTTCCTTTAGGGCCTAACATTCATGTTTACTCCCCTATTCATGTCCAAGTCCCCAAGACCCATACACATTGCTAAAAAAATTCTAGTTGTACCTATACACTTTTTTAGAGGAAAACGATTCCCTTAATAGGTTATTTGTGATGGTTCTAACTGTTGTTCTTGGCCCTATAATCCTATAATATTCCTTTAGGGACTAACTATTGGGATTTCCCCCACGATCATATCAAAGTGTCGAAGACTCATACTTAATGTTCAAAAACTCATTATGCTAACTATCCCCATCTATATACCAAGGATACCCTTGAAATTTCCTTTGTGAGGGTCAACATGTCATTGATCTCCCTAGATTCCTAAAATATTCCTTTAGGAGATAAGCAATAAGTTTAACCTCTCAATTATTTAGAAGATCCCACGACCCATATCCCAAAGACCCTCTCAAGAGATAATTTATGCTAATTCCAGGTGTCGTTCATGAGTCTTGAGCCTCAAAAGATTCTCTAGGGCCTAATTCTTAGTTTTGTTTCCTTGACCATATCCAAGTTCCAGAGACTCATTCTTTATGTTCAAAATATCACAATATTGACTATCCTCATATAGAGACAAATGCTACCCTTGAAATGTCCTTTATGGGGTATCAACATGTCATTGATGGACCTAGATTCCTTGAAGCTTATTTTAGGACCTAACGCCTCAATTTCCTCTCTCAATAATGTCCAAGGAACCAAGAGCCATACCCAATTCTCAAAATAGCCTAGAAATCCCCCTATCCCCATTTGAAGGACAAGCATCCCCTTGAGAGGTTATCTATGGTCAGTTGAGGTGTCATTCACGACCCTTGAGACTTAGAAGTTTCCTAAGATCTTGAGAGGTTGGGGGTGGATGTTTGAGGCATCGTGTTTGGGCCTATATGCCTAGAATATTTTTAATTCAACTAGGATTGGGTTGGCCCCATCAATCATATCAATGCCTTGATACCCATACCTAATGATAAAAACCTTTTCAGGGAACTAAAACATTTTTCAGAGGCCAAGGATACCCTCTAGAGGTAATCTGTAGTTCTTTGAGGGATTCTTCATGGATTCCGATGCCTTAAAGATTTATTTAGTATCTAAGGCATTCCATTCTTCACTAGATCATTTCCATTTCCCTAGGACACATACCTACTGCTCCAAACCTAATGGCACAAACATCCATAATCATAGGCCAATAATACCCTTAGGAGGCCATGTGTGGTTGTTCAAGGTATGCTTCTTATCCCTATATGGATATACGATTCATTTATGTCCCAACATTCATCTTTCCTCCCTTGGCCATGTCCAAGGCCCCGTGACCCATACCAAGTCCTGGAAATGAGAGTGTTTACACCTATATACTTAGTTAGAGGAAAATTGTGCCTGTAATGGGTCATTTGTGGTATATCAAAGTGTAATTATTGACTCTAGAATCTTACAAGAATCATTTAAAGCCCAATTATTAATTATTGTGTAACATCCTAATAGCATCCCAATTGGAAAAATCCATCATTCTTCTTAGACCTACCTCTTAACACATTCACAAGTGTTCCTAGTGAAAAAACCATGTGTGCACTCTAGGAAAATGCACATGCTTTAGAACATACATGTGCTCTATAACGTGTGCATGGTCTAGAACACATATATGTGTTGTTTCCATTAAAAAATGTTTGGCTAGAAGTGACACTTTAATATTTGTTTTTGTCAATTTGGTTTCCTTATATTTAGGTTTAGAATGAAAAACCTACTAGTTTGGGATGCAAATACATCAAACCCTCTAATTTTTTAAATGGCTCTAAATGTATCTATTTTTTATGTTATTTTTTTATAGGCTACACAAAGCCGCCATCGATCAAACTACACACAACTAAAGACTCAACTATGTTTATTCCAAATATATAAATTTTTTTACTATTTTTAATATATTTTTGTCTTACATATATCAAAATCTTAAAACACATACATATTTTATTCCTACTATAACTTCTTATTTCCTTAACCATTTTTATAATAAGTTATACACTTCACTAGTACAAATCAAGATATTTAATCTAAAAAATAAATAAAAAATATTGATTATGTTAAGACCCTCATACCTTTCACTAATGAAAGACCTTATAAATACAAGGATACAATGACTTTCATAATATATATATATATATATATATATATATATATATATATATATATATATATATATATATATATTAAAAAAATAT
>ML853190.1:61669-72322 GCA_009831015.1 Picea engelmannii | reverse complement strand
CTTGAGATCCTTCTGGATCTATGGCAAAAGATCCCTTCTCCTGCAAATACTCTTTAGGGTTTAACCATTAAACATATGTAAGTACATACCTCTAATAGAATTTGCAGGTAGTGGCTCCATCTGGTAGCAGCGGTAATCATTACGAAAAACTTCAAGGGTGATTGCAACTGGTTCTACGACTGCAACTGCAACTGCAACAGGTTCTGAGACTGCAACTTAGGGTTTTATGAGGAAACCCTAATTTTTCAAACTTTGAATTTTGAAATTCTGATCCAGGGGATAGATGCGCTGGGCTGAGGCGAGTTAGCTGGTGCAGTCGAAATTTTGAAAATCCAACTTTTACCCCTTCAAATCTGATCTGCGGATTTCTGGACTGGTGCTTCTGGTTTTCTGGTACTTTGTGAAACTAGGGTTTCACTTTCCAGGAGATCTAGCCACTGAAAAGGTGCGCTCTAAGTGGAAAAATGATCCTTGGGGGAGGGCACAACTTTCTAGGGTGTTAGGGAGATGAAAATACTTGCTTTTTCAAAACCCTAATTTTGGGGTACGGTAACAGTGACGTTTTTCCTCTTGCAGATTGTGCTTTCTTCAGGTTGGCTTTGATACCATGTTAATGTTTATGCCATTATTATAGTTCTTTTCATTTCAATATATAAGAGCATCATAAGAACAAGATCACTGAGAAATACACATCCACACGAGACACATCATTTATCCTGGGAAACCCTTTAGGGGAAGAAAACCCAGCAACACTTCCTTATCATAAATAACTTATACAATGTTCAAGAGATAACTCAAACCAATACAGAAATTCCTCCCCAAGATATGCGCCACTCTTCTTCTCCTCTCTCCAACTTCTAATTGCAGCTTGCCTCATAAGATAATGAGCAAGTGAAGTGTGTCTAAGAAGTGAGGCGCTAGCCTCTTATTTATATCTATCTGGCACGTGTGAAGAGTCACCATCTGGCAGGGCCGACCTCTCACTCTGGGTGGGTAAACCCACCTTTAATTAATTCTGGGTCTTCCATTATAACTGCTGGGGCCGACTTCTTATTCTACACTTTGTAATTGTCTGATGACCAATCCACAAAAGGGGATTTGGTCCTTATACAATTACCGACATGATTAATCCTCAAAGGGGATTAATCCAATAACAATAATAACAATAATGACATGATTAATCCATAATGGGGATTTAATCCAATAATAATAATGACATGATTAATCCACAATGGGGATTTAATCCAATAACAAAATAATAAGAATGGTCTTCGCAGTTACATTATTTCAACAGTTTCAGCAACGGGATTTGTGTTTTGACTGTTTCAGCAACGTGGTCTCAAGCAACAGTGATGGCTAATGCTGGCTTAAGGTGCGGCTATTGTGGCCAATGTAACAACTCCTTCTTACTATTGTGTGAATTGTTGTTTCAGCATCGCAGACCACAGACTGTTTCAACAACGGGGTTTGAGTGCTTTTGACTGTTTCAGCAATGGGTCTTCAAGCAACAACAATAATCTGCAGTTCGAACTGTTTCAGCACTATATGTTTTTGATCGATGGCTAAGTATGAGAGTAATGTAAAATTACATGTAAAACAAATTAAACATATAGCAAAGAGAAGAGACGTTATATACCTTTGGAAAGATAGGGTAAGGTGATAATGTAAGCTTAAATGTGAGTGGAAAAATGATGTAATGGTAGAAAAAAAAGTGAACAAAAAGGTACATTATAGAGTCCTAACATCCCCCCCCAACTAAAAGGTTGCATGTCCTCATGCAACTTCAATCTGAATTAGAATCTGAATACCGACTCTGAGTGTGCAAATTACTTAAGAAGTAGCTGTGGAAAGTGCTGTCTGTTGGAGCTCTGAATCCTTGAACGCGTTGTAGCCTTTGCCAAGCTGTTGTTTCATCCTTCTTGGACAACTTATGATGAACTTGATATTTTTTTACTGGCATCCACAGAATAGGAAAATGGAACTGATAACCTATCCAGCTTTCAACACATTGCTGAACGCATTTGATGTAGCTAGGTACTCGGGAGATTGCTGTCTCAAGATTGGTAGGACTAAAGGGATTGTGTTCCTGTCTTTTCTCAAAATATTGTTGCCAAAACATGTTATTTGCTTGTAGGGAAACGATCTCTGTGGATTTAATAAAATGTTGACAATCCTGAAGTACTGTTGTTTGTAGTTGCCGAATATGTTGAATCATCCCTGGTTTCTTCAAAAACTGATAATACTCTGCAACAAAGGTGGCAACGTTCTGTGGTTTTGGCCGTATCTAGAGGAGGCGATTATCCTCGTTATGCTTGGCAGCTAGGAAGTCATTCTGCCATGTAATTTGATTGTTAAGGAAAGAGGTGAATGCCCGAATCTGGATATCACCGACAAGAGGGTTAAGGTTAAGCTGTCGGTTCTCAGGGATGGCCTCATTATGAAGATATACCTCACATAGGAGGTGCTGATCAATAGTAGAGGCTTCTGCAAAGGTTCTAACGAAATCTTTTGGATTTAACACTGCATGGGGTCTGCCTTCCTTGATTGATTTAATCTGAAAAAATGTAAGTCGTTCTATGAGGAAAAGAGAGTAAGTGGAGGATGGTTTCCTTGCAGCCAACAATTTTTGTGCCAAGTCAAACATCAGGAGAAATTTTCCTTTTAGCTCTTTATTCTGCTTCTTATGGGCATGGGATTCTTGGTGTGTTTGCTCAAAAGCTTCCCAGTTTGAATAGATGTGGTTTAGCCAGAGTAGTTCGTGCTCCTACAGGCTTTTGTCCTGTGTAACAACAGACTCCTTCTTCCATTTGTCCATTATTGCCTGCTCATCCCATGGTTGAGTTTGTGTTTCAGCATCGCAAGTGATAGGCTGAGGTAGGGTCTGAGCGGCTCGTTCCACAAGAGTATGGGTGTTGATCTCGCTAGGAGGGGAAGATTCATCAATAAGCAGTGTTTGTACAGCTTTATTAATAAAAATAGGGGCTTCAGACGTAGCAGTTGTTGTAGACCAGGGTTCATTTTGCATTTTGGAAGGTCCTCCTGGTTCTTGTGTAACAACAGGGTTTTCTTCTTTGACTGCAAAAGTCGTAGGTGCAGGGGAAGCTCTAGGCATTGGAATTTGAGTTACTTTGTAGCCTGCTTGATAATAAATGTCCCCACATTGACTGCACATATACTCTCTACACTGATTATCTTTTGTATTTTCCTCTGTCATGGTCGCTATGCGAGCTAGGGTGTACAATTTAAGTTCCTTATCGTAGGCTTCCTTTACCATTACTAGCTCTTGCTTGTAGGGTTCCAGTTTAGACCTTAGGAACTCATTTTCTTGTAAGACAGAGGCCATTGTTGGTTCTGGTTGTTGATATTTCATGGGTATATTAAGAGGGGTGACTGGTTCTTTTGTAATAGTCACAACTGCACTAGCTGGTTCTTGTGGAGCAGCCACAGGATCGACAACTGATTCTTGTGTTTCAACTTCTTGATGTAGATAAAGTAGTGTTGCGGCACCCTGGGCATCTGATTCCTGTATTTCGGTAACAATATCAGCAACTGGTTCTTGTGTTTCAGCTGTAGCTGGTTCTTGTGTAATAGCTATAGCTGGTTCTTATGTTTCAGCTACTGGATGAGTAGCTGGTTCTTGTGTTTTAGCTACTGGATGAGTAGTTGGTTCTTGTGTTTCAGCTACTTGATTTAAAAAGGATGATGTCGCAGTACACTGGGCTTCTAGTTCTTGTGTTTCAGTGCCCATGGGTGGAATAGGTAAAAATTCTGGAATTTGGGAGGGTGGAGGTGTATGGGATTTTAACAACATGGGTTGGGGGTTTAGGGTAGTGGCAGTAGTGGCTTCTCTTGTTGAGGTCCTCGTTTGTTTTCTTTGTAAAAAGGAGGGAAAAGGAGGAATTTTCTTCTTTCTTTTGCGTGAGGGTTTTTCCTCAGTGATGGGGCAGGGAGAGTTGTCTGGTTTAGAATTATCGCTAAGGATATGAACGATAGGAGTAGATGATTCTGGTAAGATGTGGGGTGGGCTTGGTATAGTAGGAAGGTTAATTGGATTAATTGGGTCTGTAGGCGGACTGTTAGGTACTTCCGGAGGATCTGGAAGGTTTTGTGGTTGCTGTTCCTGAAGATTTTCAGCTTCTTGAGGGTCTATGGGTGGGTTGTTTAGGGGAGGGTTTTGTTGGGAAAAACCCTTTTGGATGAGTAGTTGAGTGAGACGGTGATGGGTGAGGGAAAGGGAGGGATTTTTAGCCTTTTTACAGTAATGCGACATATTTCTAAGACATCTGAGCAGATAGTAGGGAATATTCACCAATCTAGCATGTCGTAAATGAGACAACAAGAAAAAATTATACTGGTAGACTACCTTGTATCGTCCTTCACAGGTGAGGTAGTGCTTGAAAAACTCTGTAAATTTTGGCCAAGGAGGCGACAACGAGCTAAGTCGAACACCCCGACCTTTAGGCTCAATTTGTTCCCCTGGTAAGAGAAAATCCTGCTGGGCATTAAGGATAATGTGTTTGCGGCTGAACCAACAAATGCCAGTGATAGGGAGACCCGAAACCTATGCTATATCATCCTCTGTGACTAGAATCCGAACCCATTGAACAATGGAATAATCTTCCTGAAGATTTCGAGCAAATTGAAGAACCCGTTGTTGATCAAATCCCTGGAGCCTCTGAAAATAACCCAGCCAACCTGCCTGCAGAAAAATTTGATAGGCTTCTGGATATAATTCTAACAGGGCTGTCGTGGCGGGTTCGTAGCATATAATAGGGCCTCCCATAGCTAAAATCTCAGTAAAATGCATCGTTAGAGAGTCAAGTAACCGCTTCTGAACAGAGTAAGTTTTGTGGGTGAAGGCATGCAAATGGAGGTGAAAACAAACGAAAGGATGGGTAAAAAGGAATGACGGTAGTCGGTTCGTGTGAAATGATGGTATAAGATTTCGATATATATATATATATATATATATCCCCCCCCCCCAAGTACGGCTAAAATAATGATTTTAAGTGAGTGATAATAATGAGTCGGGATCTTCTCATTAGCCATATTTCAATTGTATTTACATATAAAGTTTACATACCTCATCTTTACCTTTGATTCGTACTTCAAACAAAATATAGTGCCTGTCCATAATAGTTCTGCAGTAGCCATGGGGGGGGACTTTTGATTTATTAGAGAATTTGTATCAAGGATTTGTTTAGTTATGAGAGAGGGTCGTGGAAGGAAAAAATGTAGCATGAGAGTGAAAGAGCTTATTGACAGGGGATGCTGAAAAGTTGGTGTTTCAGCAACAGGAAAATAATAGAAAAATGTTTGCTGAAGAGTGATGTTTTAACAATGTAAAATACTGTTGAAGAAATGGTGTTTCAGTAGTGGCGACATGTTGTTGAGTAGTGGTGTTTCAGCAATGGAGAAAAAGGGCGAAAAATTTCTGAACAATGGTGTTTCAGCAATGGAGAAAAAGGGCGAAAAATTGCTGAACAGTGGTGTTTCAACAATGGGAAAAAAAGGGAAAAAAATTGCTGAACAATGGTGTTTTAGTAATGGGAAAAAGGGGGAAAAATGAGGAAAAATATTTCTGGAAAGTGATGTTTCGGCAATGGGTAAAAGGGCAAAAAATTGCTGAACAGTGGTGTTTCAGCAATGGGGAAAAGGGCGAAAATTTTCTGAACAGTGGTGTTTCAGTAATGGAGAAAAAGGGCGAAAAATTGCTGGACAGTGGTGTTTCAACAATGGGAAAAAAGGGAAAAATTGCTGAACAGTGGTGAAGAAAGGGGGAGTAGTGTTTCACAAAATGAAGCTTAGATCTTCTTGAAGTAAGATCGTCCTTTCTTGGTAGGCCTTTTCTTTGATCGAGAATCTGCAAAAGAATCAATTGTAACATGCCATTCCTTGACAGAGATTATTAGTAAAAGAAATATAATCTAATACTAAAGGAATTAAATTCAAAAGAATTAATTGCAAAGAGGGGTAGGAGGCCCCTCTAAAAAGAGATAATGTGAGTCTGCCACACATGTGGCCTTAAAATATTCTTTGGAAATGGGGCGCTGGTACAGACGGAGCCGATGACCATTCACTAGTAATGATGTTTTAGAGTCATTGATTGTGAGGAGCCTTACTGTTCCATTGGGGAAAAAAATGTCCACTTCTTAAGGTCCAAGCCATCTTGTACGTAGTTTCCATTGAAATTATTTAAACCGAGAATCATACAGTAAGGCCCAATTAACTTTTTGGAATTGCTTATGCTTGATGGTTTTGTCATGCCATTTTGATATTTGTTGTTGAATCATAGTTGGCTGATGAATGGCATCTAGTCTTTTTTCATCCAATTCATTAAGCTACTGCAACTTGGTTTTCTATGCATCGGTCAAATCAAGGTTGACAGCTAAAGAATTCCTTAAGGTTTTGATTTCAAATTCCACAGGAAAGACGACACTTTTTCCATAAACTATTTCATAGGGAGAGAATCTTGTAGTATTTCTCCAGGTAGTTCTGTAGGCCCATAATGCTTTAGGGAGCCTGTGAGACCAATCCTTTCTGTTTTCCTTCACTGTTTTTGTGAGAATGGCTTCTATTACTTTATTTGTTCTTTCCACCTGTCCATTGGATTGGGGGTGGTATGGTGTAGTCATTCTATGATGAATATGATATTTTTGAAGGGTGGATTTAAAACCGTGAGAAGTGAAGGGAGGTCCTCCATCTGTAACTAATTCTCTAGGCACTCCAAATTTGATAAAGATGTCTTCAAATAGAAAATCTAGAACCGCTTCTTCAGTAGCTCTATGGAGTGCTTTAGCTTCCACCCATTTGGTCATATGATTTGTACAGACCACTATATAAACTTTTTGATTGGATGGGGGGTTAATGGGTCCTACAAAGTCTAAGGCCCATATTTCAAATGGTTCGAGTACTACCTGGGGATTTAATGACATTTCATCTCTATGATTAGGTTGGCCCATTCTTTGACAACTATCATAGGCCCAAACATATCTCTTTGCATCTTTAAAAAGTGAGGGCCAATAATACCCCATCCTGAGAATTTTATGTGCTGTTCTTTTATCAGCAAAATGCCCTCCACAAGGGCCATCATGACAAGATTTTAGTAAATCATAAACCTAATCTTCTCTAATGCACCTTCGGATTTATTGATCAAGTCCTGTGTGGAAAAGACACCCACTTATCCAGCTATACCGATCACTTTGTTGAATGATTCTTCTTTTCTCTCGGTGGAATAGGTGTGGTGGTAACTTCCCTGCAACCAAGTAGTTAGCAATGTATGCATACCATGGTGAGTGAGAAGATACTGCAAATATATATTCATCAAGAAAGGAATCATCTACTGGGGTATTATCATCAGGTGTTAGCCGAGAAAGGAAATCAAAAACTACATTTTCTTTTCCTGGTCTATCTACAATTGTAATATCAAATTCTTGTAATAATAGTAACCATCTGGTGACTCGAGCATTTGTGATAGGTTTGTTCATTAAATATTTGATAGATGAGTGATTAGTATGGATGAGAGTAGAGTAGCCAGTGATGTAATGTTGAAATTTATTAATAGCATAGATAACTGCTAAGAATTCCTTTTTGGTAACTGTATAGTTAAGTTCAACAAGATTCATATTCTTGCTAATGAAGTAAATAACATAAGGGAGATGATTTTCTTCTTGTCCCAAGACAACTCCTATTGTAGTATCTAAAGCATCAGAGGATATATGAAAGGGAAGTGTCCAATCAGGTCCTCTTAGAATAGGGGCTGTAGATAACTGATGTTTAAGTGTATTAAATGCTTCCTGGCAAGGATTAGTCCACCTGAATTCAACATTTTTCATCAGTAACACAAACAGAGGAGAAGCTATTTTGGATTTTTTTTTGATAAATCTTTTGTAGTATCCAACATGTCCTAGGAAACTTCTCACCTCTGTTTGGGTTTTGGGAATAGGAAGATTTTTAATGACTTGTATCTTGGATGGATCCACCTGGATTCCTTGAGATGAAATGAAATGTCCAAGCACTATTCCTTCACTCATCATCATATGACATTTTTCTGTACTTAAGGAGAGGTGGGCTTGTATACATCGTTTAAGTACTTTCTCAAGGTTTTGTAGTGCTTCCTCAAAAGAAACACCATAAGGGGTAAAATCATCCATAAAAATTTCCATAGAGTCATTAATCATATCAGAAAAGATTCCTATAACTGCTCTTTGAAAGGTTGCTAGTGCATTACATAGTCCAAATGGGAGGACTCTATAAGCAAAATTTCCCCAAGGGCTAGTAAAAGTGGTCTTATATTGGTTTTGGGGTGCAATTTTGATCTGATTATACCCACTGAAACCATCTAAAAAGGAGAAAAATTTCTTCCCTGACAAACTATCTAACACCTGATCAATGAATGGTAATAGAAAGTGATATTTTTGAGTGGCTTTATTTAAGGCTCTATAGTCTACACATACTCTCCATTTCCCATTTTTCTTAGGAACTATTACCAATGGAGAAACCCATTCGCTGTCCGATATAGGATATATAAACCCTGCATTAAGAAATTTTTGAAGTTCCTCCTTAAGAATTTCTCTTAAATTAGGGTTCATTCGTCGTTGAGATTGGCAGATCGGTCGACAATCTTCCTTGATATATATACGATGAGTACATAATTTGGGAGAGATTCCTTTCATATTTGTATAGTCCCATGCAAATGCTTCCTTATGTTCAAGAAGTAACTTCATTAATTGTTGTGTTTCAATATCTTTCAAGTTGGGGTTTATGTTCAGTGTTTTGCCAGGTTCAATTTTTATTGGTATACTTTTAGAAGAGATGGTGGCTGATGTTTGAGGTGGGTTTTCAGAGTTAAGGTTTTCCTAGTTATCTGACTCCAAAAGTGTAGTTAGTTGGTTATGAGTTTCTGGAGTCATGGAGGAAGGTTCACAAATAAAATTATTAATTACCTCATCCTCAGTGGCATCTTTAAGGCTTAAGGCTTGTCTGATAGTCAAGATAGGTTGAGTAGTTTGATCATCAAAGTCCACCCATAACAAATTGTCATTATTAATCAAGGGTGTAGTGTGAGGGTAGAGGGTAAGCTGTTTAGTCTCATATCCATTGGAAATTGTCATTGAACCTGATCTACAGCTGATAAAAGTGTCTGCTGTGGCTAGCCAAGGTCTGCCCAAAATTAGAGGGTGCCCCCCAACTTTGTTTTAGGTTGTAATACCACAAAGTGAGCTGGATAATTCCAGGATTCCACTGAGATGATTAGGTCTTCAATGAATCCTTCTGGTTTGATTGCAGAATGGTCAGCTAATTCTAGAATGGTTGGGGTGTCTCTGATTTCATTCTTCATTTGTAACAGTTGTGAGGTTTCCAGAGTCATAATATTGATAGCAGTGTCTAAGTCTACCAGGACTCGAGGAATTATTGTTTTTCCAATTTTCACTGAGACGGTAGGATGGCCGGGATCACCATATTTAACTGGGGGAACTTTACCTGACATTAGTGCAGACAAATCACCCATGACATGAACTGTGAGGGGATCTTTAGTTTTCCTACCGAGTTTCTTAACACAAATGTCTCGCATAGTTCTGGCATAAATTGGTACGTCTCTCAGTGCTTGTAATAGTGGAATTTTGACATAAATATTTTGTAATTCCCCTAGAATATTGAAAGCAGGTGGCATAGGCATTTTAGTCAAAGCTAAACGCTCAGGAAATGGTGGTTTTGCTATTTCAGCAGCAGTGTTGGAGGATGATTGTACCTCTTCAGGTACATCATGCTTTTTTGTTTCCTCTTTATTGGAATCAGAAGAGGTAACATCAGCAATGATAGGTTCTACTATTTCCCCAGATCGTAAGTGAATATCATTGCATTGCGTAGGGAAAAGAGAAAGTATAGGCTAGTTTTGAATATCAATGGACTGCACAACTTTATTATTGGGGTTAGGGTTAGGTTGTACAGGTAGTTGGGGCCTCATCATTTGATTGTTTGGTGGAGTACCTGATGGTAAGGAGAGTGGTTGCAAAAATTGTGATTGAGGTAATCGATTTGGGAATGAGGGTTGTTGCCCTCTCCAATTTGGATTCCATTGGTTGAGGTAAGGTTGTTGTTGTGGAGGCCAAGGATTCCACATTGATGGATCTACAAAGGGAGGGTTAGTTTGTTGCATGGGTGGGTAATTCATTTGATTGAGGTATTGAATTTGATTATAGGGAGGGTAATTTGCTTGATTAAAAGAAGGATAGTTATTCCAATGATTAGAATATGTAAATGGCATATTAGGATTCATACCTTGTCCCCGCGGCTGCCATTGTCTTCTCTATGTCAAAAGATAGATGACTTCAACTTCTTCATCAGTTGGTTGTAATGCTACCTTGATTCCTGGTAAAGAGGGGCATTGTTGAGTTTCATGATCCTTATCACAAATGGTGCAGATTGGATTTTTGTCCAATGGGCATTCCCTTCGTGGGTGCTTATCTCTGCATTTGGAACAAAATATGGACAGAGTTTCTTCTACTTCGACTTGTTTCTTTTGAATCTGCAAGGTATCAATTTGTGAGGCAAAAGAGCTTAACATTTCAGTTTTAAAACCCTCAAGTAAATTACCTATTTTGGCTCTTGTTGCTCCTCCACTGGCTGATTTTTGAACTCTTGAAAATGTGG
>ML853190.1:46584-58429 GCA_009831015.1 Picea engelmannii | reverse complement strand
ACATGAATATAGATGATGAGATTAGTAAAAGTTTTGAAACTATTGTCCATATCAAGACACAAATTGAAGAAGCCAAAAGAATAGAGGAACTATTGAAGATTCAAATAAATGAAAAGGAAGAGTCATGTTGTAAGTTAGAATCTTAAATTGTTGACCTTAGAAAGAAGGTGTAAAAGTCAAACAAATTCTTGAATAGCTCATGAATCTTGGATGAGATCTTGGAAAGTCAAAGATCATCATGTGATAAATTAGGTCTTGGATACAAAGGAGATGATACACATGCTAAAGCAAGCACCTCAAAGAAGCATGAGGTAAATCTATCAAAGAAGGAAGACAATGTTGCAAAGCAACCATCTACACAAGGAAAAGAAAATTTCAAAAGAATAAAGCAATGAAGACATCAAGAAGCTATTCTTGGGACACCAAAGCAAAGGTATGAAAGTATTTTTCATGGGAATTGTTATTCATGTAATGGATATGGTCACAAAGATTTTGAATGTAGATTTTATGAAAGAAGATATAATGGAAGATTCTATAACACCATAAGGTGTTGGAGATGTGATCAAATAGGACATATTTCTATTCACTGTAACTCTATGAGATGCTACAGCTGTAGTGGATTTGGCCACAAATCCCAGAAGTGCTAGAACACAAGAAGAAATTCCATGATGATGAATTCATATAGCATGGAAAGAAGAAGGAATGAAGTAAGAAAGGGAGACATCTTTGAAAATATGGATACTCAGAGCTCAAGTTCTGAAGAGAAGGGTCATCTACAGAAGTGGGTGAAGAAGACAGAGCAACCGGATCAGAATGAAAGATTGAAGGGAAGTTCAAATGTGCCATTTACTAAGGCACACGCAGGTAACAATGGTGACAGTCGCGTGTCCACGTGTTCTGACCTTGAATAGGTCATGCACACATGCACTCAGTTGTGCAGCAGGCCGCGTGTTTTTTGTAAAGCCTTGGGAAAAAGGAAATGCACATGGCTTGGAGTTTTGATGTGATGGTTGTAGGGTCTGACATTGTTTGTTGCAGGTTCTGACACTATTTGTTGCAGGTTTAAGTGTTCATTTATTGGATTATGTAAAATAAAATCTCAATTGCATGACACTAACCCATGGGTATGGTTTGATGTTGATCTGTTGGAGTACATGGCTGGTACTTTTTGAAGTTTCATTGATATATCTTATGATGTATTATTGGAAGCATATGGTATTGTTGGATATCATGGTGCATGCAATTTTCATGTGGATTGGCTACACATTGAGACATGTAGATTGATAGTCATTTTGTACATCATTGGGGAATCTTAGCTTATTGACGCATGGTTGATATACTTGCTTGGTGCAAGTAATGATGTATGATGGTACACTTATGGATGGTATTTGTTTAGCATATTGATAGATGCACATTGTTTGGCATGTTGGTAGATGAACATGTTGGCATATTGGTAGATGCACATGTTGGCATATGGTGGACACATTTCATGGATGATATCTTTTGGCACATTTTTGATGTACATGGTTGATGTACATGGGTGTTGTGCATGGTGGACACATTTTGGTACATGATATACTTGGTGGATATATTGTTCATGATTATCTATTTCATTGATGAAATATCTTTTGTTCCATGATGTATGGTATGGCACACATTTAATGCATGAACAGGTCCAAGGATCATCATATGGTAGCATATTTGATGCAGGAGCATCCCTCACGACAAGCAAAACCAACGTGGAAGCAGAAGACAGCTGGAAGATGTCCAGCGCAAGTTTTTTTGAATTTTTAAATTTTCCCTTGAAGTTAATGCACAAACATAAATGGGATCATTTAATTTGGTGCCTTGGTAAAGATGTAATCAGACCTCGAGCCATACGCTCTCGTCTGAGATAGACAGAGGCATTTATAGTAGTAGTTGCAGGTAGATAGAATTGAATTCTTAGATTAGATAGTTCTAGAAGGAAGAGGGAAAACCGAATATAGACACCCTCATTTGTATCATTGTAACAATTAGCAACAGGAAAAAGAAGAGTCTAGAGCATAGGAGAATAGCAGAGAGCTGTAGAAGAACACCCATGTATAGATATTGAATTAATAGAAGAAGTTGATTCAGATTCATGGCTGTTGTGTTATTCTCTGTATGTGTGTTGAATGCTCTACTTATGAAATTACTTCCTATTAGGCATTTGTTATTATGTTGTGTGTATGATTTCATGTGTCAAGATTGAAATCTGAGAGGAAGTGAGGTGAGATGGAATTGTTTCTCCTTTGAGCAAGGATTCCTGCAAGGAGTGTAGTTGAAGTCATCCGCAAGGAGTGCGTTGACATAAGGCTCAGGGAGTTAAACACTTGTTCTCAAAATGATCAGAAGTGAAAGTGAGTTGTTGAAGCCGTGCAAGGAGTGCGCAGGCTAAGGAGAGTCTCAGTCGTGAACCTGAGCATAAGTATTGAAGGACTGCTGCTACGGGCATACGCAGAGTCAAGGAAGCTTGAACAGTTGAAGTGTTCGCAGGCTTGCCGCAAGGAGTGTGTGCAAAGAACCCCGTTGATGTTGAAGTAATTTATCAAAGCTCAGGAAGGATAGGCCTCTGAGTCATTGAGGATCAGCGTAAACAATTGAGACTTGAAGTCAGAGAGAACATCACAGGTTGGCGAAGCGGTGAAGGAATCTCGTAGAGAGATACTCTTTTTTTCACTTCGTGGATTTTTCAAGAAAGAACGGACGGTCGAAATCTCCTGAAGAGATTTCACGAGATTCCGAGGATCGTCAGATCTTGCAGAGGTGAAAGGAGGTTATGGAGAGAATATTCCGAAGGATTTGAAGTGGCGAGAAGGCTGAGAGCCGTCCAATCTAAGGAAGACAGGTGGCAGAGATCGGTGATCTCGTGAACTTGGTAGTTTTCAAAGTGAAAGCCCAAGTATTGGGTGTTCAAGGTCGCGAGGTGCGAGGACGCGAAGCGGTGAGAGATTTGCAACCGTCCATTTGAGGGAACAGGTGGCAAGAGATCAAGAGATCTCGTGAAATCGGGAGTTTGCAGAGTAAAGGCCCAAGTATTGGGTGTGCAAGGTCGCGAGGTGTGAGGACGCGAGGCGACGAAGGAGCGAGAGGATCATAGCCGTCCATCTGAGGAGGACAGGTGGCGAGAGATCGAGAGATCTCGTGAACTTGGGAGTTCACAGGTTGAGAGCCCAAACATTGGGTATTCCAAGTTGAGAAGTAGCGAGAGAAGGATAGTCGTAGGATCCGAAACACAGGAGTACCGTTGGATCTGCACGAGGGATCGTGTCTCGGGACCTCGCAAGAAAAGGTTCGAGAATTTGGGCACAAGGATCACGAGGTTGCGAGAAGGCGAAATCCCGATAGCTAGAGGTAGTGTGGGCCATAGCGGAGACAACGAGTGGAGTACAGGTGGCACGAAGGGATCATCTCGGGATCTCGCTGTGAGAAGTCTCAAAATATTGGCGTTAGGATTCGCGAGTCGCGAAGTGCCGAGGAGCCGAGGTTCGTGTGGACACCGAGACATGAAGTGCCGAGGAACCGAGATTTGTGTGGACGCGTGTCAAAACATAAGGTGGGATCGTGCGACCGACGGGTGGACATGTCGTTGGAGATAGAAGTCAACATCTCGTTGAATTCTCGCAACTCGGAGCTCACGGACTAGAAGGGTGAAGACTCGACGGCTCAACCGGCGAGGTTGCGAGGTTGCGAGAGGCGCTAACATTAAGCCTAGCCACAGTTGTGTGGGCAATAGTAAAAGGAGGAGCTATACCAAATCGCCAGATCGGGTATCGCAAGATTTGAAAGGAAGAGTTGGAAGCTTCGAGTACGAACTTGCGAGATAGTGAGATTTCGCTGATCTCCCGGTAGAAGGGGGGAGATATCGGGGAATATTGCTTTGGGTGCAGATTTCCCGATAGGGAAATAGAAGAACCTTCGAGTTCTTCGGGCCGAGAAGAAGAAGGTCCTGTGAGAGCAGACGTGCCTGGGTGGCACGCGTCTGCGTCAAAGTGGTATCAGAGCATAGAAAAGTTTCTTTTCTTTCTGTAGCAGAGGAAAAGAAGAATTCACCATGCCGCCAAGGAGAAGAGGTAGACAATCACCCGATACAGAGGAGGAAAGGGAATTAGGAAGGGAATTGTCCAGAGACAGAGGTAGGCAAGTACAAAATCCAGACGTGGAAAGAGGAATGCGAAATCTGCGTGCCAGAATGGAGGACATGGAGATAAGACAAAGGCGAAACGCTGATGCAGGAGATATCAGTGAATCTGAGGATGAAGGCGATGGTGGACATGAAGAAGAAGAAATCCCAGTAGAATATGCAGCCAATGAGTGTTTAATTAAGGCTATCGCTCAGATGAGTTCGAAAACAAAGATGGACATTCCAACTAATGAAGAGAGCCTGGATGCAGAAGAGCTGCTAGATTGGATTAGAGATCTTGACACTTACTTCGATTATGAAGATATCGAATATGACAAGAAGGTCAGACATGCCATCACAAGATTAAAAGGACATGCAGCATTATGGTGGGATGAACTGCAAGCTGGCAGATGTTGCCAAGGAAAGCAGAAAATTAGGAGCTGGGACAGGATGATCGCAAAGATGAAGGCAAAATTCATTCCGAGGGACTATCAAATTTCTCTGTTCAGGAGGATGCAGAACTTGAGACAGAAGCTGATGACGGTGAAGGAGTATACTGAAGAATTATATAGGTTGAATATTAGGGCAGGTCATCACGAAAGAAATGACGAAAAGGTGGCCAGGTATATGAATGGCCTGAGGTATGAAATTCAGGATGAACTAAATTTGGCAACCATCCGAACGGTGGAGGACGCTTACCAATTGGCTCTGAAAGCTGAGGAGAAGATGAGCCGTAAACAAAGTCAGAGGGGAAGAGGCAGGAGTCAGCCTAAAGGCAAGTTGGTTGCCCAAGAAAAATACCAGAAGCCCAAGGATGACTGGAAGAAACCTCAGACTCAGACAGAGAGAGGAGGAACCTCACAGAGAAGGCCATATGTTGAGCAGTGAGGACAACAAATTGAACAAAGAGGAGGATATGCTGATAATGACAGGTTTCCTCATACCAGAGGTAGAGGAAGAGGAAGAGGTGGAGTAATTACATGCTTCACGTATGGAAAGAATGGACAAAAGTCGTTCGAATGTCCAAAGAAAAAGAAAGAAACAGGAGAGACTCACATCGTCGAGGCACAGAGGCGAGATGTTGAGGCAGAGTACGTTGAAGGCGAAAGATCGCTAGTGATGCAAAAAGTTCTTTTGACGCCAGAGAAGGAGATGGAGAATATAGCACAGAGGAACAATCTTTTTAGGACTTCTTTCAAGACCAAGGGTTGGGCGTGCAAGGTCATTGTGGATAGTGGAAGTACCGATAATCTCGTTTCAACCGAGATGGTAGAAAAGCTGGAGCTGGAGACAACTGATCACCCGAATCCATACAAAGTTTCATGGCTACAGAAGGGACATAAGGTAAATGTCACTAAACAGTGCTTAGTTGACATTAAGATAGGAGGATATAATGTAAGATTTTATGTGATGTTATTCCTATGGATGTCTGTCATTTATTACTGGGAAGACCATGGCAATATGATAGAAATGTAATTCATGATGGGAGGAAAAATACATATACCCTGGAAAAGAATGGGAGAACTCATATGTTGTGTCCAATTGAAGATAAAGAGATGAAGTCGGAGGTAAACAACATAGTACTTCTCATGAGTGGGAAGGAACTTCTTACAGAAGTTAAGAAGAAGGAGGATCCACAATTCTTTGTGGTCAGAAAGCCGAGAATTGTTCTAACTAGCACAAGAGTGGATGATTTGCCAGAAGAAGTTCAGGAACTGCTGGAAGAGTTCGCTGATATTATGGTGAATGAATTACCTCATTCATTTCCACCGATGAGGAGTTTGAGTCATCATATTGATCTCATACCAGGAGCCAGTTTTCCAAACAAAGCCGTGTACAGATTGACGCCGCAGGAGAATGAGGAGGTTAAAAGATAGGTCCAGGAGTTGTTGGACAAAGGTTTGGTCAGGGAAAGCTTGAGCCCATGTGCTGTTCCAACAGTACTCAGTCCGAAGAAGATGGAGGCTGGAGGATGTGCACTGATTCAAGGGCCATCAACAAGATAACTATCAGGTATAGATTCCCATTGCCAAGGATGGATGATCTAATGGATTGCTTAAGTGGAGCAAATTTTTTTTCAAAGATAGATTTGAAGAGTGGATATCATCGGATTCGTATGAGAGAAGGTGATGAATGGAAAACAACATTCAAGACAAACGAAGGTTTGTATGAATGGCTTGTCATGCCATTTGGCTTAACAAATGCACCAAGTACCTTTATGAGGTTGATGAATGAAGTCCTGAAGGAGTTCATCGGGAAATTTGTCATCGTGTATCTGGATGACATATTGGTTTTCAACAAGACGAAGGCTGAACATTTGAAGCATTTGGCTATTGTGATGAAGAGGTTACAGTAGGAGAAGCTGCTAATAAACATGAAGAAATCCTCATTTATGAAGACATAAATCATTTATCTGGGGTTTGTTATATCTGCAAATGAGTTGAGGATGGATCTAGATAAGGTGGAGGTAATCAAGAATTGGCCATCACCGAAGAACGTATTTGAGGTGAGAAGTTTCCATGGACTGGCTAGTTTCTACCGAAAATTCATCAGGAATTTCAGTGGAATTAGCACAACAATGATGGACACAGTCAGGAAAAGACATAAATCTTTTCATTGGACGAAATAAGCTGAGAAGAGTTTCAATTTATTGAAATGAAATATTACAGAGCAACCAATTTTGGTGTTGCCAGATTTTCAAAAGACATTTCAGGTGAAATGTGATGCAAGCGGGTTTTCCATAGGAGCGGTCTTGAGTCAGGAAGACAGGACGATTGCATATTTCAGCGAGAAGATGAATGAGGCAAAAGAAAAGTACTCCACGTATGATAAGGAATTCTATGCCATCATACAAGCATTGAAGAAATGGAGACACTATTTGATTCCAAAGGAATTTTTTTTATATAGTGATAACCATGCATTGCAATTTGTGACTCAACAAGAAAAGTTGAATCCGAGGCATGTTAAATGGGTTGAATACATGAAATTTTTTACCTTTGTGATAAAACATATTTTTGGTACTGCTAATAAAGTTGCTGATGCTTTGAGCAGGAAGTGTTTGCTGTTGCAGGAGTTCAAAGTCAGGACATTAGGCTTTGATGATCTTAAGGACATGTATGCAGATGATTCAGACTTTAAGGAATCTTATGAAGCAGCTGAGAATCCAATTCTCAGAGATAGAAGTCAGTGGATAGAGTATGTGATCCAGGACGGATTGCTGTTCAAAGGCAATCAATTGTGTATTCCAAATTGCTCCATGAGGGAGAACTTGTTGAAAGAGAAGCACAATGGAGGATTAGCAGGAAATTTTGGTCATGATAAGACATTTGCAAAGCTGAGCGAGTCATACTTTTGGCCAGGGATGCAGTCAGAAGTCAAGAGGTTTGTAGACAGATGTAGGATTTGCCAGCATTCAAAGGGAAGAAAGTAGAATGCATGTTTTTATCAGCCATTGCCCATACCTGAGAAGCCGTGGGATGAAATTAGCATGGATTTCGTATTGGGATTGCCGAGGACACAAAGAGGTGTTGATTCCATATTTGTGGTAGTTGATAGGTTTTCTAAGATGGCACATTTTATTCCATGCCATAATACCAGCGATGTGACTCACATCGCAATTTTTTTTTTCAAAGAGATTGTTCGACTCCATGGATTGCCGAAAAGCATAGTCTCGGACAGGGACACAAAATTCATAGGGAATTTCTGGAGAACCTTGTGGAAGAAGCTAGGAACTAATTTGACGTTTAGTTCTGCTTATCATCCTCAGATGGATGGACAAACAGAAGTGGTCAACAGAAGTCTGGGAGACTTGTTGAGGAGCTTGGTGACAGAGCACCATAGCAGCTGGGATAACATATTACCGCAAGCAGAGTTTGCTTACAATGACTCAGTAAATCAGAGCACAGGGAAAAGTCCATTTCAGATTGTGTATGGAATGCAACCAAGGGGAGTTTCTAAACTGAGGGATTCAGAACAGACTGATACTAGCAGTGGTAGTGTAGGAGAATTCCCTGAAGCGATGAAGGAACTTCAAAACCAGGTGAAGGAGCGACTGTTGAAGTCAAGTCAGGAGTACAAGCGCAGAGCAGATCAACATTGGAGAAAACTTCAGTTTGAGGTTGGTGATCTGGTTCTGGCACATTTGAGGAAGGAAAGGTTCCCGAAAGGAACATAAAACAAGTTGAAGATGAAGAAAATTGGGCCATGCAAGGTCTTGAAGAAAATGGGGCAGAATGCTTATGAAATTGAGTTACCAGATGGGATCATAATTTCTCCGGTATTTAATGTTTCAGATTTATATCCATATAAAGCTGATGAAGCAGGAGAAGAAAGTGATGATCAACCAGAGATCCAGTGGCAAAAGCAGATGCCAGTTGCAGAGAAGCCACAGATGGAGCAGATACTGAATAAAAGAGTGGGTAAGAAAATCAGAAGGAAAGAATATTTTGAATATTTGGTTAAGTGGAAGGGTCATCCAGTTGAAGATGCCAGCTGGGAGACTGAAGAAGAAATACGAAAGCATGGACATACCGTGCAGGATCTCATGGAAAGGAGCCCATGCAAATTTTCAATTGAGGGAGTATGATGCAGGAGCATCCCTCACGACAAGCAAAACCAACGTGGAAGCAGAAGACAGCTGGAAGACGTCCAGCGCAAGTTTTTTTAAATTTTTAAATTTTCCCTTGAAGTTAATGCGCAAACATAAATGGGATCATTTAATTTGGCGCCTTGGTAAATATGTAATCAGACCTCGAGCCATACGCTCTCGTCTGAGATAGACAGAGGCATTTATAGTAGTAGTTGCAGGTAGATAGAATTGAATTCTTAGATTATATAGTTCTAGAAGGAAGAGGGAAAACCGAATATAGACACCCTCATTTGTATCATTGTAACAGTTAGCAATAGGAAAAATAAGAGTCTAGAGCATAGGAGAATAGCAGAGAGCTGTAGAAGAACACCCATGTATAGATCTTGAATTAATAGAAGAAGTTGATTCAGATTCATGGCTGTTATGTTATTCTCTGTGTATGTGTGTTGAATGCTCTACTTATGAAATTACTCCCTGTTAGGCATTTTCTATTATGCTGTGTGTATGATTTCATGTGTCGAGATTGAAATCTGAGAGGAAGTGAGGTGAGATAGAATTGTTTCTCCTTTGAGCAAGGATTCCTGCAAGGAGTGCAGTTGAAGTCGTCCGCAAGGAGTGCGTTGACAGAAGGCTCAGGGAGTTAAACACTTGTTCTCAAAACGCTCAGAAGTGAAAGTGAGTTGTTGAAGCCGTGCAAGGAGTGCGCAGGCTAAGGAGAGTCTCAGTTGTGAACCTAAGTAGAAGTATTGAAGGACTGCTGCTACGGGCATACGCAGAGTCAAGGAAGCTTGAACAGTTGAAGTGTTCGCAGGCTTGCCGCAAGGAGTGTGTGCAAAGAACCCCGTTGATGTTGAAGTAATTTAGCAAAGCTTAGGAAGGATAGGCCTCTGAGTCACTGAGGATCAGCGTAAACAATTGAGACTTGAAGTCGGAGAGAACGTCGTAGGTTGGCAAAGCGGCGAAGGAATCTCGTAGAGAGATACTCTTTTTTTCACTTCGTGAATTTTTCAAGAAAGAATGGACGATCGAAATCTCCTGAAGAGATTTCGCGAGATTCCGAGGATCGTCAGATCTTGCAGAGGTGCAAGGAGGTTACGGAGAGAATATTCTGAAGGATTTGAAGTGGCAAGAAGGCTGAGAGCCATCCAATCTAAGGAGGATAGGTGGCAGAGATCGGTGATCTCACGAACTCGGAAGTTTGCAAAGTGAAAGCCCAAGTATTGGGTGTTCAAGGTCGCGAGGTGCGAGGACGCGAAGTGGTGAGAGATTTGCAGCTGTCCATATGAGGGAACATGTGGCAAGAGATCAAGAGATCTCGTGAACTCGGGAGTTCGCAGGGTAAATGCCCAAGTATTGGGTGTGCAAGGTCGCGAGGTACGAGGAAGCGAGGCGACGAAGGAACGAGAGGATCATAGCCGTCCATCTGAGGAGGACAGGTGGCGAGAGATCGAGAGATCTCGTGAACTCGGGAGTTCGCAGGTTGAGAGCCCAAACATTGGGTATTCCAAGTTGCAAAGTAGCAAGAGAAGGACAGCCGTAGGATCCGGAACACAGGAGTACTGTTGGATCTGCGTGAGGGATCGTGTCTCGGGACCTCGCAAGAAAAGGTTCGAGAATTTGGGCACAGGGATCGCGAGGTTGTGAGAAGGTGAAATCCTGACAGCTGGAGGTAGTGTGGGCCATAGCGGAGATGGCGAGTGGAGTACAAATGGCACGAAGGGATCATCTCGGGATCTCGCTATGAGAAGTCTTGAAATATTGGCGTTAGGATTCGCGAGTCGCGAAGTGCCGAGGAGCCGAGGTTCATGTGGACGCTGAGACGTGAAGTGCTGAGGAACCGAGATTTGTGTGGATGCATGTCAGAACATAAGGTGGGATCACGTGGCCGACGGGTGGACACGTCGTTGGAGATAGAAGTCAACATCTCGTTGAATTCTCGCAACTCAGAGCTCGCGGACTAGGAGGGTGAACACTCGACGGTTCAACCGGCGAGGTTGCGAGGTTGCGAGAGGTGCTAACATTAAGCCTAGCCATGGTTGTGTGGGCAATAGTAAATGAAGGAGCTATACCGAATCGCCAGATCGGGTATCACAAGATTTGAAAGGAAGAGTTGGAAGCTTCGAGTACGAACTCGTGAGATAGCGAGATTTCGCTGATCTCCCGGTAGAAGGGGGGAGATCTTGGGGAAGATTGCTTTGGGTGAAGATTTCTCAATAGGGAAATAGAAGAACCTTCGAGTTCTTCAGGCCGAGAAGAAGAAGTTCCTGTGAGAGCAGACGTGCCTGGGTGGCACGCCTCTGCGTCAATATTGTTCATCTTGCAGAGAATATAGGTGGAGACATACCCTTAGGGTGAGTCATTCTTCTTCCCATGATTCTAGGAGGAGATATTTGAAGAAAGAGCACAAAAGAATAATTCCAGGGGGAGCAATGGTCATAGGGGGAGTATGTTCGATGTATCTTCAGCATTACATCAGAGTGATATCCCTTGTTCAAAAAGGGAGATATTATTTAGAGGAAGTTCAAATACATTCAGACAGGGGGAGAAGCCCCAAGGAGAGAGTTCAAGCAAGGGGAGCAACCCCAAGAGGAGAATGGCCCTTTGCCATTGATGTCAAAGGGGGAGAGAAAATCACATTGATGTGATTGATGTCTATTGATGGGAGAGATTGATGTGGAGAGATAGTCACACTGACTATTGATGTAGAACATGCCGTATCTACATGTTGACATCAATAATTGGTAATTGGTGTTGACATCAATGTTGGTATTTCCATCAATGCCAAAGGGGGAGATTGTTGGATCATGTTGTC
The DNA here is from genome assembly GCA_009831015.1 of Picea engelmannii. Classification (NCBI taxonomy): domain Eukaryota; kingdom Viridiplantae; phylum Streptophyta; class Pinopsida; order Pinales; family Pinaceae; genus Picea; species Picea engelmannii. The sequence continues at coordinate 46,885 of ML853190.1, read as the reverse complement.
ATTGATGCCAATGGTTTGATTGATTGATGTCATTGATTGATGTCAAGTGATTGATTGATGTCAAAGGATTGATTAATTGATGATTTATGTAATATAATATGTATTGTCCTTGATGTGAATGCATAGATGAAGATGGATCAATGAGTTGTCATTGATAAATGATGGAGATGGATCGATGTGGTTCCATTGGTATATGATGCATTGTTGGAAAAATGTATAGATGACTCATTATTGTCTTATCATGATTGATAAGGTGCACAAATGGATGAACTCCAAAGTGGTCCCCTTATGGTGAAATCCC